>CADDXX010000127.1:1398192-1408923 GCA_902810485.1 Alauda arvensis | reverse complement strand
AAGGGAAGGGAAGGGAAGGGAAGGGAAGGGAAGGGAAGGGAAGGGAAGGGAAGGGAAGGGAAGGGAAGGGAAGGGAAGGGGAACTATTACTGTCTGATTTTTGCAGATGAAGTAACAGAAGCAATCCATGCAGATTATTCTTATTTGAAGTAACAGCTCAAAGCCACATGAAGCCAAGAACTTTTAATCATGTCTGAAGAGCAGCATAATTTCTTGCCTCAGAAAGTATCTCCACTCTTGGTAACTATTTCTGTAACACTTATTCCAAGCTACAAGACAAATCTAACCCAATAACTACATTACAAACTCAGCAGTAAGACAGCARTTGAAGAACACATATCAACACAAGGCCTGTTTGAACAGCAGGGTAAAAATGAATTTCACACAGCCACAGTTCCTTTATATGCCCAGTTCTGCACAGACACTCTGCCTGCACTTCCTGCAGGCCACAGACACCCCCTGCAGCAGAAACCAAAGGGCTGCACTCCCAAAACACAGCGTGGAGCCCAGCAGCAGGGGATACCAAGGCTCCTAAAGCACTTCTGTGTGGATTCCTGTTCATGGACACAGAGAACACCTGCCCTCCAGAAGCCAGGACTGGCAGCTTTGTGGCCACCAGCTGCAGACAGCAGATGTTATAAGTTTTMTGAAATTGAGATGTCATTCATACCTACCAACTCTTTCTTGATTTGCTCATATGAACCACTTCCAACTAACTGTAAATGCAACAAATGCACTGCTATTAGCTTAAGCCAAAACTAAACCAAAGAAGCATCATCAGCAACAAAAAAAGTTACATGCAATACCTAAAAAACTTGCTGGTTTATATATTCAGTCACAACTAAGTGCAATTAATAAAAGAGATTATTAGCTCACTACTTTTGAAAAAGCTAGTAAACAAACTGAAGTTCTATTTTTCACATTCTATATTTTCTGTGGAAACTGTCCTTCARCAATCTAAGGTTATCCAGGGAGSAAACAGTTCCTAGTATGATCAGYTCAGAATTTATTCAYCAAGACTCTGACCACTTTAAAAATATTGAAGCTATACTTAGGATATAGCACTTATTGCTAAACAAGTTCCATTTAATGGTGCTTAGCAGGACTGTACTTGTAAGAATCTTACTGAAAGATGGCACAGATTGAACACATTTTAAAGTGGATCAGATGAAATAAAAAAATGGGATCACAAGCCAAGCAAGCAGTTCAGGCTGGATGTCAGGATAAACCTCACAGCCTGAAGTAGAAATAACAGATTGCACATTCTCTGTCCTGGAACAACCTGGTCTGACCTCAGAGCTGACCTCATGCTGAGCTGGAGGTTGGACTGGATCCATTCCCAGATTCCTTCCAAGTATTCTTCAACTATTCTGCAATCCCTGATTGCCAAAACTGCTGCTCAGTGCTAGTGTGGCAGTAGCTTGGTGCACTGTTTATAATGCTGTGACCAGTTTATAATGCTCAGGAACTGAACAGGGAAGACAAGGCCAGCAAGTGCCACAACACAGCAGGAAGTTTACAGGAGATCCTGAACCTCTGGAAAGTGAGGCTGTCAGAAAGTTAGGAACCAAGTTACATAGATGCCTGTGTACATAAATATTGACATTTTGGGGCTTGTCATTTTTTATGCATGGACTCAAACATCAAGGTGTCTCATATCAGAAGAGATGATATCAAACTCATTACTCTAAAAACAGTCAGGAAAAACCCATTTGTTGTCATTTTAATCCCTAGCACTTGCCCAGCATCTGTAGTGAGGCATAAAAACTGTTYCACATGTATTTAACCTGTATGGAAATACACATATAATAAAATCTCTCTTTTCTGGTCTCCACTCTGCTCCATCCCTGTGTTCCTTTCCAGATTCTCAGACTGTGTGCAGGATATGCTGCAAGAATGATTCAGCACCAGCTAAACCCCACGTTTCTCTATAGCATTGTGGGTCCCATACACCAAGCAAACCCTTGGCAGTAAAACTCACCTGCATCCCCTCTCCCTATCACGCTTTTACCTTCTTTTCTTCTCCTGCCAGAGTTGGGATTAATTGCTCTGGGACCTTTCTGGTTTGGACTCAATGTTTATTAATTCTTAGCTATRCTATCCTTTTAAGGATAAACTGTCCAATTAAGAAATGACACCTAAATTATTCTCACTTTTAACCCAATAACTAACTACTTGTGGTCCACAATGCAGATGGTCCACAATGCAGACTGTCTTATCCAATTACAAAATACCACCTAGACCCACGAAGAAGAAGGTGAAAATAAAGGGCAAGCCACCACCCTAAAACCTCCATCCTGCTTTATATATTACTGTAGTCTAAAACCTTAAACTGTAAGTTTTCCACCCTGTGATATCACACACTTCTATTCAAGCTATACACCCATAACCCCAGTTCTATCATTCATTTTTGGAAGCCTTTTCCATGGCCTCAGATCAAATGWAGTGTTTTCTTGTGGGTCAGTGCCTGTCATCAGAGAAAGCCTAAAATTCTCAGTGACCAGGATTCCAACATCTCCCTACCTGTCTGCAGTTACAGCAGAGTTCTGTATGGCAACACTTTGTGCCACAAGTTCTCTGCTCTCAACCTGCTCTGTATAAATTACACTTTGAATAAGGATTCATAACTTACTYTAGCAATCTACAACAGACACAGTAACAGCTACAACTAATCCAACATGAAGATGAACATATTTAAACAAACACATTCAACCTTCAACTAATCTGCAGTGACACATAGAAATACAGATTCCAAATCAACAGCAAGTGAGAAATTCAGCTGGCAACTCTTTCCCCATAACTACCATCCTTCAAAGTAATGCCTTGAGAACACTTCCACTTCAAAAAGTATCAGTAGGGAGTGCTGTGCTARCAGGCTGCTCATAACAGCAAAGTTCAAARYCACATCACATTAGGTGACATCTCAGGCACTTTTCAGCTCTCGCAAAGAAGATGGAAGGTTCTTCRCACATTCCAGTTTCACATCTGCCAGGATAAACATACTTACTGCTCTCACTCCTTCAAAATAATATGCAGCTAAATTTTAAGCTATTAGATGTCCCTTTGAACTGTCTGACAGTTAGCAAATACAGAAATTCCTTTGGGGTAGCTTTCAAAGTTACCWGGAGCACTGGATAGTAAAACCTATACTTAATGAGCTTTATTTCAAAAGCAAAGTAAGAGACTAAGCTGAGCAAAGTCATTGATCAAGAGGAATCCTGTCTTCTAGATACAGTTCATTTTTAATTTGTCCTTGTGTAGAAAATAAAGCCCTAGGATACAAGGTAGGGGTTATGGGTATGTTAATCACCAAATTACATCTGACTTCACAKGCCAGTGGTACCCATTTGAGCAATATCAGGAAGCACAGACAAGATCATAACAAAAAACTTGTACCAGGCACCTTAAAGAGGATGCCCTAGGTGCCCTGGGTGCCCTGGGGCCTTGGCATGGGGGCTGGAGGCCCCCACAGGGAGCTGGAGAGGGTCATGGCTTTGATCTTAGCCCATGGAGGAGATTGCCAATGTTGTACGATGAGGCTTTGACTGTGAGGGTCTGAATTGGGATGGTAGTTGGTAAATAACGGTGTGAAAAATGGATTTATGGGTTTTGGCATAGGGGGTTGAAGCAGGCAAGATGGAGGAATTCGGGTGTGTCATTGTCTTTTTTCTTCTTCTTCTTCTTCCCTTCCATTTTCTGCACTGATGGGGGTTCTTTTTGATTGGTTTTAAGGGGACAAGCACAGTTTGATATCATGGGTTATTACTGGCAGTTAACTGTGGGTATTGGATATGTGGAATTCTGGATGGGGGTAGAAGCTGCCCAGGTGGRTTGGGATTTTGCTCCWGACCTTCACTGCAGAGCWGATCACAGCTGGGCAGAGAGAGAATGTGAGAGGTAAGGAARAATAAACAACCTTGRATCWCACYRCAGACGGTGCCTGGGCTTTTTGTAAAGACACRGAGCTTGAGAAAGARCTTYCCCAGCACACCAGGGTTCATTTTATAACAYCYAACCCCAGCAAAGAGTGGAAACAAACTATACTGAATTCAAACTTCTCCATACCAGCCTTCAGAGGTCACTGAAAGCTTCCCACCAGAATGCAAAATGCCTGCTGCTGTCTATAATTCCTTTAAAAACCACACGTGTATTTTGGTGAAAGAACCAAGTCTTTGGCATAATTTGTCTTCCATATAGATTCATCCCATACTTTTTAAACATGGGCTTCTTCCATAGACCTGATTTTCTTACTGTACTGTGAGAACAGCTGAGGCAGAAGGTACAATTGGTTTCCTCCAGTTTTTAGAGGTAATTACTCTGCAAGCTTCAATGATCCCAGTTGTACTTGGCAATATAAATTAAGAGTGGATCCATATTTGATACATACAGAATCTCTTGAAAGGACTTAACATATGCATCTAATCAGTTATTTACAGGGCATTTTCAGATGTGAACAATGTTGAAGTATCAAGCTACATGGAAATTCAAAGGTTATTTAACTATTCTTAGCTATATTATTTCCTTTTAAGAAAAAACAAGCTTGCCATTGATACAACTATGAAAAAAATCAATAGACTGTAGTAAGAAAATTTTTTTTTTTTTTGGGTGTTAATTAGTTTGGTTAATATTAATGCTTTATGTCTATATTTTTAACTGTCTGCTAGATAAACTCAGCTTGTTGATTATACARGAGAATTACTTAATTTTGTAGTGCATTACTTAATTTTGTAATTCACTTCTAGGACATTATTCGTAAATAGAAGAAAAGGAAAAACTAATTAGGTTTTAGAAGATCCCTTGCAGTTAAAATCATCCCATATGAGGATGAACTTCCAAACTATTCTGAAAAGCACACACAATCAAAACAACTGAAAAAACCAGTATTTGTAGCAAGGAGGGCCTGATCTCACCTGAGCCTGCAGGTGGATTAAAGTAAACATAAACCTGTAGTTGTTTCTTTGTATCTTTGAAAACCATCTAAAACTATTTCACTAGAACTTTTCATAAAATATGAAATCCTTGTACTATCTTGGGAAAAGAAACATTTCTTGAACCAGTATATAAATTTCTAGTTGTAATACTAAGGTATCATTGCACAAATAATGTAAGGAAAATGAGCCAAGTGCTTGTTTAAACATCAGCAATTCACTGGCCTGGGAAAAGGAGAAAAAAAATAAGAAAATTGGAGAAGACTGAAATTGAAAAATCAGCTAAAGTAAAACTCTATGTTGTAGTTGATGATTCAGACTCAGCCCTGGATGCCCCTCAGCCAGGCTGCAGATGGCACTGAACTGGGCAGCAGTGACACCTGCCAGGGCAGGAAGGCTCTGCAGAGGGGCCTGGATGGATGGGCCAAGGGCAGCAGGGTGAGCTGCAGCAGGTGAAGTGCCAGGGGCTGTGCTCCAGGCAGGGAGGGACCTGGGGGTGCTGCCTGACAGCAGCTGAACACCAGCCCAGGTGTGCCCAGCTGTGCCCAGGTGTGCCCAGGTGTGCCCAGGTGTGCCCAGGTGTGCCCAGGTGGGCAGGAGGCCAAGGGCACTGGCCTGTAGCAGCACTGGTGTGGCAGCAGGAGCAGGGCAGGGATTGTCCCCTGTGCTGGCACTCTCAACCTTGAGGGCTCTGTCCAGTCCTGGRGCCTCAGGTGAGAGAGGCTCTGAGGGGCTGGAGCAAGGCCAGGGAAGGGAAGGGAGCTGGGGAGGGGCTGCAGCTCAGTCTCATGGGGAGGGACTGAGGGAGCTGGGGGGTTCAGCCTTGCAGAAAAGGAGGCTCAGGAGGGACCTTCTTCCTCTACAACTCCCTGACAGGAGGGTGCAGAGAGGATGCTGCTCTCTCCAGTAGCAAGCAATAAGCAGAAGCTGTCTCAGGGGTTCTCCAGTCCTGGCACAGCTGCCCAGAGCACTGATGGAGTCACCATCTCTGGGGAGATTTAAAAAACGTGTGGATGTGGTGACATGGTTTTGTGGCACACTTGGCAGGGTTTGGTTTACAGTTGGACTCATTCTTAAGGGTCTTTTCCAACCTAAACAAATCTSTAAGTCTGTGATGAAGCAATTCACACCTCCTTCCATGCCCCTAGAAAGCTCAAGACAGACAAGGGAGAGACATGGAAGGGGGAAGATGCCTATTTAAATACCAGCTGCTTTCTTTTCTGCTTGATAAAAAATGTAAGAACATTGCCAACATCTATTCTTCTTTAATATTCAATATTCCTCTTTCGTGTTGGGCACGAAAAAGCCCAACTGATCTGACTGGTTTTATTTTAGCTGCTCCAAATTTTATTTGAACACATAAAACATCAACATACAGTTTRAGCATCTTGCATTTTCTTCATCAAGGTCTGTCAAAAAGATTTAGTACTATGCATATTCACCAATTCCAAATTCCAACACACTTCTTGGAGAGGTTCCCTGGCAGCACCTTCCTGAACAGGGACAGGTAGATTCATTGTTGYCCAAGATTAAGCAGTTATATGTTTTCTATTTTGGATTTGGTTGGGTTTTTTAACCCTTCCCTTCACCTTATTCCCTTTGGAAGAAGCCTAATGATTTCTTATGTACCAAGTAAATGAAATTCAAACTCCTAAGTCATTAATGCAATCATGGCATTAAAAAAGACATTTAGGTCTCCTTCAGCAAAAATTACTGATGGGTTTCATTCCTGACTGCCTCATATATGCAGCCAAAATGGTAATAAAGATTTAACACCACTTTTGTCTCCCTTAGGAAACACTACTCTTGATTCCCTGGCATGCCTGTAGTCATATCCATCTGTTAGGATGGCTCTATGCCCACTTAAAAACTGGCATGCCAATTTAATAAGGACATAGGTGTCATCTGAATACAGATTTAGAACAAAGCCTTCAAAATAAAGCCAGTGAACAACATTCTTTCAATGAGGTGAGACTTCTGATGGCAGCCAGTGCTCAATTAAAGCATTGTGCTTTTTCACGAAGGACATCTGTTCACAACTGCAGAAATCTTCCTGTTAAAAGTCTTCCCTCTTTGTTATTYCTAATTTAACCCTTTGCTTTACCAGGAAGCCCCAAAGTAATGATTTTTAAATGGTGTATTTTTCATTCATTGTTAAATCTAAACTAACATTTCACAGCTTAGATAAGAGCCAAGAGAGGAAGGTACAGTAGGTCACTTACAGATTCTGACAGCACTGCAAGATGCAAATTCTCTTTGTCTCCTGGACTCTAACAGGAACATGAAGGAAGGAGAAACACAGGGATGCTGTGAGGCCAGCACACAGCAGCTCTGGCAGTTCAGTGTCAGCAGGTGAGGCAGGACACAGAGCAGGTACAGCCCCAGCACACCACTGACCCCAGGAGCCACTGCACAGGTCTCCACCTCCCAGCTGCCAGGTGAGTGTTCAGGTGTCTCCACTTCTGAGGGGCTGAGTAGTGCCAGGTATTGCAGGGCAGCCAGAACTTCCAGCACAGCCCTGCTCCAACCATGGCAGCATTTCTGAGGGGCTGAGCAATGCTAGGCACTGCAGGGCAGCCAGAACTTCCAGCACAATCCTGCTCCAGCCATGGCAGCATTTCTGAGGGGCAGAGTGAGCAATGCCAGGCACTGCAGGGCAGCCAGAACCTCCAGCACAATCCTGCTCCAACCATGGCAGCATTTCCAGCACTGGGTGCCTTTTCCAGCTGGCAGCATTGCTGTCTGCCAGTCTGCAACACAGCCTTCCTTGTCAGCACATCCTCTTGGGCAGCTTTAGACTTTAAGGTCCCTTCCAGCCCAGGCCATCTATGATCCTGTGAATTTTGACAAATTCCAACTCTCATTTCCTCATATTTCCTCATTTCATTTTACTGACCCCCAGTATCTGTCATTATCAACYGCTTTAATACATTTTTGATCTCTCTTTTCTATTTCAAGTAATTGTAAACCACATTTTACATATACATGGAGAAGTTCAGTGCTAAAACTAGTTCACCTGACTTGATTTCCCTCCACATAACAAGATTTGTTAAAAACTACAAAACTGCCTTAATGGGTCAAGTCAGAGGAATATATGAAGAGAGACTAATTTCAATTTTTTCCCAATACCTAAAACCAGCAGAGTCACATGCATTAACAATATCCAAGTTCCAGTATTTTTAAAATGTTGAAGTTGTGTTGAACACAGGGAAGGGAAAAAAATCACAGAAAACCCCCACAAAACCCCAAAAATTTAGGCTTAGGGACTCCTGTCAGTAGGAACCAGATTGTAAAATCATAACAGTAAAAATCAATATCTGCAACTCAAACCTGACCATAATAATTAAACGGAAAGATGCTTAACCAGCAATTACTCCTCCTTCTGCTTTTTTTTTTTAAACTTTTTTCTTAATCCTTAAGGTGAAAACAATCCACTATATCAACAGAAACTAGCAACAATGTCCAATTTGTGAAATGAAATTAAGTATTTCACAGGTAAAACTCAGTAATGCACACAAGTATTAGGAAGTTGTGTGATTATGGGTGTGTGCAAGTACTTCTCTTGTTTAAACAGTGATAGAATAGAAAGAGTTCTTCAGTTAGGAAAAAAAAAATGCTACAGTCTCAGCATTTCTTCTGGCATCTGGCAAATTAACCCCTGGTGCTAACATATGTCTGYTGCTGCTGTTCTTCCAAAATCAGCAAGTGGTTTGCATATGCTGAACATGCAGCAGCCAGTCTGGAGCAGTGAGCACTGAGCATTTGCAGCCCAGGCACAAAGGGGATTCCACCCTGGCAGAGCCCATCTGTGTGCCCTGCTCAGAGCTGCTGCTCTCTGGGTGATCTCTGGGCTCTGCAGCACTAACCCCTCCCAGGACTGCACCACGAGGGAGTACACAGCACCACTATCACAACATACACCTTTCATCAGGTGCTGAAGCACTTTATATTCACTCCACACCAAAGAAAACCAGTTCTCTCAAGGCTACTCATTTACAAGATTCAGCATAATGCCAGTAAATATTCCAGGTCCAGATGAGAATAAGCATTTAGCTCCAAATACCATAAACTCAGCAACACTCACTACAATAAAAACTCCATGTGATTTATGAACAGCTATATCTTAATTTGTTATTTTCTCAGAAACAGAAAGWTGGTGGGGGAASTTYGSCAATAAGTTTCCTAAAAAYAAACAAATGAAACAGTATCTCCTGRAAAGTAGYTTTACATAGAAATTAAGCAATACTAACAAAACTTTTTCACAMCAGGGAGAGAATAATCCATTACATCCTACTAAACAGAGTGGCAGATATGACAGGAGAYAGTTTCTTACATCATAAAAGAGACTCTAAAATCCCATTAGAGGTGTTTACATGRGACAAGGCAACCATTTCTTTCATTTTGATATTTTAAGATAATGAAATATCAAATAATCCAAAAGCCAAGTTTCAAAAATTAAGCAGATTTCTTGTCCTCTGACCAGGAAGATCTTAATATTTTCTAAAGACAAAACTGCATAAAAGCCTGCTCACACATCCTGTTAGAACATTCCTAAATGGCATGGTGGAAGTGCACAAGCAGTGGAAAGCATCCATCATCCACTCAGCCCCTCAAATACCTGCACCCCCAGAACCTCTCCAAGCTGTGCTACAGTTACAGACTGGGAACAAGAAATCAATGCCTCCACAGAAAACTGGCAATGTAATTTAAAGGCTTCTAAAAGAGCTTTACTGCTGCAAGGCCTTTGAAGATCAATTACAGCTGAGGTGCACGGGACCATTTCCTATCTGATGAAAGCACTCCATGAGTCTACAGRGGAAATTTTGACTGCTTGGGAATACATATCAATAAATTCAGTTTACCCTCAACGTTTCCAGCTTCAGGTTCATGTGTAACTTATTTCATAAAGGCAAATTTCACCRGCTTTAAATTTTTTTTAAACACTTTTCCCTGTTTCACAAGTCTGCTTCTTTAGAAAATGCTGTGAGTATCAATGGGTCAAAGAATAGAAATGCCAAATATGCAATCCAATTGAATTATAAAGATAATACCTCTGGGAATGGATGTAAATTAATTGAACAAGTGCAATGAACAACCTGGAAAGAGACTAAAGTCTGGAGGAAAAATGGATAATCTGAAACATCCACCAAATAATAGACTTCACTGTAATTAGCAGTGTAGTTAAATGTATTCCATATTCATGGCAGAAGAACTGCTACCTGTTCTAGATAAATGTGAACTTTAGTTAATGATACTGTTGGCAATCTTACCTTAATTATCATGCTGCATCCTATTCTGAGATAGCCTACATGTGCTTTCATTCTTGTAAATGACCTTCCAGCTCATTGAGTGCAGTAATGAATCAGGTGGCACCTACMCCCTACACACACTTGGTTCTCTACCCAATTAATTTGAAAATCAATTGTATTTAATGGAGAGCAAAAGAAGAACCTTTAGAATTTTCTATTTTAAGCCACAGCAATATAAATGAAAAAAGATTTGTTTGCTATTTCCCATGCACGATATTACAACAGCACAGTAAAAAAGTTTTCATACCACTATAATATTATCTCAATAATAATAATAATAATAATAATAATAATAATAATAATAATAATAATAATAATAATAATAATAATAATGTAATTATATTACATTATATATTATGTAATAATATAATAATCATGTATTGGTCTTTTCACATTCTTCAGTGCCTGCACTTGAACATGATGTGGACTTCTCCACCTATGGTAATTACAATGTTAAGGTTGAAAACAAAACATAAATGCAAAAARAWAMYWAT
>CADDXX010000127.1:1377828-1398149 GCA_902810485.1 Alauda arvensis | reverse complement strand
TRCTGACACACAAAATGTTTAAATGAWTATTTCCTAGTTAGCAAAAATMTCCTCTTGATAGTACTATCATAACATCAGTCATGATATTGCTAAAATAAAATGTCATGACAAAGCTAAAACAAAGAGGGTATATTTTAGTTTTATTTTAAAATGACAGTAACTTGATTTCTCTATTTTGGACAAGTGCTTCTTCAGAAGACTTTTCCTGTTTTAAACCAATACACGAAAAAAATCAGTCCATTTCCCCAGACTCCTCAGAAAAGAACACAGCTAAGTACAATTATATACCAAATATAACTGTATTAGGTATCACAGTAAAAACTCTTGCAGGTAGATCCTGCACATGTGAACCCCACAAGCACATAAAGAAGCAGATAATTTTTACATGTTATGGAGTGGATACACTTCAGTTGCCAATTGCTAATATACAATATCCAGATRTACCAGATATAGGTGAAACAGCAGGGCTGGCCAATAAATCAGGTGTGAGATGTTGCCTTCATGCTCTCAGCTGCTTGGTTCTGCTGTCAAGCATCTGATGTTAGCAAAAAATAGAGGAGAGCTTTTGGGCAACACATTTTTTTCATCTACAAATTTAAAACTAAATTAATCCACTAACTACCTGTCARGGAAAAATTAAAATGTATTAATTATCTGGTCAGCACTATGCAAAACCCACCATTTATTGGTGTTATAAAAGGTCCCCAGATTTAGTAATCCTCCTAGCCAACTTTCTTATTCATTATTACCTAAAAAATACAGAAGCAGAAAGCATGTCCTCTTTTTAGAATTCACAATGCATCCTGAGATAGACATACCCCATGACAGACCAGCTATTTATTTCAAGGCATCAGACAAGCTGCATTTACAAGCAACCAGCAATGTATTATTATTATTATTTATCTGCAAGTAGTAAAAGCTTTACAGAGTATTTTGCATTAATAGATCTCAGCTAAAGGAAAGGTCTGTTCAACACAGGAAACAAGCACCACACTAAGCAGAATATAATGGAAGCTWCYTGGGARTCCAAAACCCACTCTTTTCTCTTCTGGAACACATGGAGGGATGGCAGAAAGGAGCTGTAGGATGTACACTAGTGAATAGAACTGTGAAGTACACAGTTATTGTATGCTCAACTGTTATCCTTCTGAATCTTTGTTAGGGTTTATTCCTTATTATACCAGCCTGGGATCTGCTGTYCTGACCATCACTCCTGATGTGTGAACCAATAACTATTGTACTTCAGTGAAAGAGGTTTCTCTAAAGAAAAACTATTGAATCAAAAAAACTTTATAGCTTACACTTAATTTCTCAGTATTAAACACAGGGCAGCTGACTGAACTCTAGTAAGATCAAGAGCTCAGGAAAGTGCCTTATTCATACCCAAGAGTCTTTCACTCTTGTGAGAGGGTATTTCTCCTTSTGGTCTAAATTCACCACAAGCACCACAGATAAAACTAAGCCTGGCACTTCTGATTTTAGAAGCAGCAGCAGTAAAGGCAGCTCATACTGCAGTGATGTATCAGACTCTGCTTGTAAAACAGGAATACAGTCAGCTACCAGAGCAAACTGTGAATGCAGGACTAGAACTGTTTGAAAATTAATTAGGATCTGCTCTCATCAGTTTGGATCAGTGGCTGGAGATACCTATGCTGCAGCTACTTGTGTTTCACCAACTCAAAGCAAATGGGAATTTACACATAGTTAAAAAATCACAGCTGTTGACCATGAAACTCTTAACATAAACATAGGTGAGAATATTTAATCTAAACAATAAAACCACCTACATTATTTTCTTGACGTCTTTTTCCAGGAAATCAACAATGGTCTTAAAACACAACAGACACAGCTAGTTTTTGTAAAAGCTTACAATATACAATCCAGTCTCAATGGAATATAACACAGGTCTGAAAAGAAAGTGTAATTTTTATCTGTCTTGGCTAGTTAGGACTGCATCACTCTCCTGGTAACTCCAAATGAGGTGAGCAAAGCAGTGCTCTCTCAATCTATTTACACAGAGCATTACTTGCAGCCCACTGTTGTACTGTCGAGTTCCTGGAATCATTATCTCTGAGTTGTCAGAAACTGGAACTCATCTGTGCAGTGCATGTGCCTTTCAGGCTCTGRAGGTTATCTGCACAGCAAAAGGGTGGGGAGAGAGAAGCAACCATCTGATCCACAAGAGAGAAGTCAGAACACCTGACACTGAGGTGAAGTTAATTATGTAAAACTTGGCTATTCTGATAGGATTCCTTCAGCAAAAATTCCCATCTTGTGATAGTACGAAAACTGAGTACAGTGGTGACAAAGGCATTTCAGTATCATTGACTCCTGAGAGTTGAGGAAGACACTAAGTTCTGATGGAGGTTGAGAAGCACCATAATTCCTGTAAGGGGAAATGCTGCACTGCAGCTGGGTATACCACAGCACAACCAGATTGGGTTTGTCCTCCTCCCAGGCAGAGGCCTTATATAACATCTGTGTTCACAAGGTTTCACTTCATGTTCCTATTCCATTATAGACCTTAAAATGGCTTGAAAGGCTATATAGCTCACCCACCTAACCACTAGAATGTAAGAAAACCACAGAAAACTGTTCCTCTGAGCCCCACCTGTTCCTTGCTCTAGGCCAGCAATCMCACTCTGCACAGCTCCTGCCATCCTGTGGAAAGAGATGAATCCCCTGCAGAGCTCAGGCTCCTGGCATTCCCACTCTTTCAGTATTTGTTTCACTCAATTTCAAATGTTAATTGCACAACACATAAGTCACTGAACATTCTCACACATTTATTAGAAGCCCTAGAGGCATTTTGTACTTACCTTGTTTTTTAAAAAGGTTGCTGCGTACAATTTCCTTCATGGACTGCACTTTCTGCTTCTGTAGTTTCACTGGTGGAATGCAAGTGTAAAATTCATATAGAAGTTGGCTGCATGAAAAGGAAAAATGTCATGAATACCATACAGATGAATTCGTTAATAAGGACAGAGAGAAAGAGGAAAAAAATCACATCTTTATAAACATTTACCAGTTTTTAAGACTTACATTTATTTTTATATCACAAATATTGACAAGAGACCAGTAATAAATGTATCCAGGGACCCACCAGTGTCTTGATCAGTAGAAATTGGTGTAGCTTTGTGGACCCAAACTGATCTACAAGAATTAATTGCTGACAACTAGGAAATGTTCAAGAGTGACTCACCTCAGTAACTTGGCATCAAAAACCATTTCAACATCATGAAGAACTGATGGTATGTACTTCAAGGCAGCAACCTGCATTGACAGATAGATCATATTAATCCTGTGTTTACACATGTACATAAACAGCCCAGAGCACACCACTGACACAGATACACACAAAACAAACTCATAGACTCGGGCTTCTTTTCCCAGACTGAGATTTTACACCACATTGGAATAAATTTTGTCACAGAGTTGCATGTGCTGAGGATATGCAAAGGAACTTAACTASTGTAGTTCCAGGTGGATCTGCCTCTCTGCCAACCAGTGAAAGGCTCCAGGCTCTGTAGATGATCTCCTTGCAGACCACTATAAGTGTCATTATGATACAAATAAGTAAAGCAAGCAGTGATCAAACAGGAGCTGTATCAATTCCATCCCAGAAAAGTGCCATGTGGGAAGCAGAAGTCAGGGCAGCAGTCACCACCCACCCCAATGGCCCCTCTCTATATCAGATAAAAGGGTGTCATGTCCCCTCTAGGACAGATAAAAGGGTGTCATGTCCCCAACCTCCATCTGCAGCCAAGCTGTGGGATAGTTCATCTCCTATCAATTCCTGAAGTATGAAGTACAGTGGGATAATCAAAGCTTACCCTGACAAGGCTAAGAGACAACCTACTGTTCTTACATGGGCAAGAAGACTTCAGCAGGCAATGTCAGGCTCAAAATCACCACTAACARTWAAGGYTAGTATACATAAAAACTAACTTGCAGTACTTTACTTCCCTGTGCAGCTTTAGGGTATAAATTCTTACTAATATTTTGCTAAAAAGCTAAATTACAGTGATGTGAAGTTTTCTATTACTGATCTATCTGATAGAAGCCTATCTAAGTTCAGTATTTCTCTTACCTGTACACAGCAAGCTCCTTGTTAAAAACTTAGTCTGTTGAGAGTAGCAGGCTTAGAATGGAGACAGAGCACAGCTTTCTTTGGCTCTCTTTTAGATCTTTTAAACACAATAAAGCTATAATTCTATTTGTAAGAGCTTCCACTGCAGTAGCCAATTAAAAAACAAAACAAAACAAAAAACTAATTATGTCTTGATTGAAAAAGAGAGCTTAGCCTGCAGCATGAGTGAATACAGTAGTTCAAAGAGACTCTGTGCTTGAGTTGAAATAGCTTATGATACCTTCAGATAAAGTCCTTTTCCTGCAGATCTCATCCAACACTCATACACAAGCCTACAATGGTCAAAGGAGYGTTTAAAAGCTGTTGCAACTTCAACAAAGAGATTGTATCTTCTATGGATCCTGGGCTATTTAAAGAAGCCACACAAACACCTGTGCTGGGCTGGAAACTGCCTCAGCTTTAATTCAGGAACGTGCTGCTGCTCTTCACTTTTCAAACCACAGATACTGCATGAAGAGACTGCACAGCAGCATCTGAATTTCATCTTACAGCAATTCASAGGGACTCTGAAAAATGTTTGATAAAAAAATAGAGCCACCAGTGGCCCCTAAATATTTCAAGTAGTGCTCCACTGACACCTGGACTATTGTGCTGTCTGACTTTCACACCTTCCCTGTTCTCTACTTGCACAGGAGGAAAGAGGGAAGGATAGAGCTGCAGGCTCTCTGCAGAGCCACAGTTCCAGCTAAAGTACAATAATGAGTATATCCTCTGCACTATTTTAGACTCACAAGTTTCATTTGCAATAATTGCTTCAAATGATGCACTATGGACACAATTGAGCACTGTCCTTAATGAAGTCATAAAAATCTCCTAGTCAGCAGTACAAGATGTTCTGCATTCTCCAGACCTTAAGAGATTAGTTTTTTAAGCAGGATACAGATAAACCCACAGCACTGCAGAAAATTATTTCTTACATATACAATGTACAGTTAAATTTATTTTAACCTTTACTCCTGACCAAGCTTATTTTTAGCTGCCCTCTTTTTGCAGTATTACATTATACATATTCATGAAATTCCAGTCCCCATGAGATGAAAAGTACATTCGAAGAAACCAGTGGTGCTCTGTTTCTTAATCTCATTTTACTTGCCATCAAGGCAACTTTAAGAAGTTACTGTGCTGTCCCCCTTTGTGCACCAGGAGAAAAGCATCACTATCAGTGCCTTTCTAGGCTTATTCTCTCATAAGAAAACTGTACAGAGATGCATGAAGTCCTTAGCATCTACTGCCACAGTAGTGGGCCAAAATAACAGGGGAAGAATGAGAGAAAGGCAGCAGCTTCATAGTCCATCATTTTTCATWTTTTTCAGTGCCACAGACAATTTCTTTTTCCTCTGTTTCAATGACCTTGAGGACATGTCATCTGAGGTTTCTGAAAGCACACACAGCTCGGGGAGCTGTGCTTCCTCAAATCAGTGCCTAGGAGCCAGCAGGGGGGAGCTGACATTTGCAGCAGACAAGACCATCTGCAGGTCAAACGTGGTGTCTCAGCTGGGGAGCACAACAGTTGGGGCTTGATTCGGAAATTAAGGTTGAGAGCACAAGCTGGTCAATGAAAGGGCACACTCACAGACCACAAGTCAGAAGTCAACAGTAGGAGGATCTAAAACACATGTAATCTGAAATTTTAAAATCATTCATTCTGTTTTATTSCCCAGAAACAGAGAGTGATTTAAACAGACTCAAAACACATCCACTAAAAATGATGGTTTTTGACCTGAGTGCTCTGACAAAGGACAGAAGGTACTGATGCCTCCCCTATTCCCCTTCACCACCAAACTCTTTGYAGTTTCTGGAAACTGATTTCCAGGTTTCCAGATTTCAAGGATTCTCTCCCCCGGAAGTACAGACTTCATGAAAAAAAAATATCGCTAAAATCTACAAAAGTCACCAGMAATGGCTACAGAAGAGCAACTGATGAATGCAACAGAGCTGTAACATCATCCCTTCCAAAAGAAAYTAAAGAAAGGTGTAAGTCCAGTGCCTAGAAAGCCCTAGAACCAGAAAGACAGAGTAAGTTCTGAACTAATTGTTTTAAATAATTACCAGAGCAATCTGTAGAAAACTCCTAAAAGGAGGAATCCTCACCTTAGAGCACACTGATTCTTGTACTGGTGAAATGAAACCACTCCAAGCTCCACTCAAGGGCCAGCCTTACAAAGCACCAGGACCTGCACCCAGGCCACTCTGCAGCTCACATGGGTGCTCTTAAACATCAGCACAGTAGGGATATTGAAAATATAATCCTAATTGGAGTTTAATTACTTCATGCAATGCTGAAGTTGAGAYGCATTCTGTCTGCATCTCTAAACAAAAAAGATAACTTGACCAACTCCATGAGGTTTTTTTTAAAGCTACTGTGATTAATATGTACATTTCCAGTTTGCCAACAATAAATTAATAATTCAGTCTTCAGCTGTTCAAAACTTAAATGAACAGTACTACAAAACTGAACCAGACATCTGCCCTTCCCAAAGCTCAGGCACTACAGTAAGTCAAAGCCTCAATCCACTTCAGTCAGCTTTAGAACAAGGACTGAAAAGAGATTTTTAACTTTTTGTCAATGTATACAGCATTTAACAGATCAGGAAGTAAGATWTCACTCAGTAGATAAAGTTAAATTGAAACAATAAAGTGCTTCTGGCACAGATGAGGCTGTTCCATATAACACATAATTTTATAAAAAATCCTTTCCAGAGTGAATTAATTTTCAACGCAAGTCTGAGTGTGATTCTATCAGTAAAAATGACTGGGAAATTATTACTGKCTAAAATACTGAKCYCCAAATTAAAAACAAAATAACAGAGACCAAGAAACTTCAGGTTTCAAAATAATTCTTTAAATCATCTACAGTTAAACCTAATAGGCATTTGGACAACCAAGGAGGAAATAAGAGTTAAAAATTCACATTCAAAGGCTCTGCAAACTAGTTCAAGTTCCAATGTCCTGAGAAACCAAATTACTTTAAGTTTCTTCAGGGCTCCTAAAACTTTCTGCTCTGATATCTTCAGACCAAAATCTACTTGAACACRTTCAATTGATCCTACCAATCTATGTTCCACTTATCAATGATAATTGCAAGTGTGACAGATTTAACACAGTTTTAATATTCTGATTATTCCTGTGTTTTTCCAACAGATTCTCTGAACTCCCCTCTCTGGGTACACAAAGTGTAACATCTATGGAGTCCCATGTGTCTGTAGAATCACTGAGTAACCACCTGTCCCTTACTCTGCAAAGTTAATTTGTACTACTACAACATCCATCATTGTCATCTCAAATTCCCCAAGGGAAATCAGTGTTGGATTTAGGCAGAGGCAGATTTATGAATTTCTTTCTACTACTTTCTCCTCCCTCTCAGCAGAAATTATCTCCATTTTCTGGCCTGCATCCACCTACCAGAGCAGGAGTCTCAAGTGTGAACACTGAATTCTCCTCCAAACAGGCACAAAAATACCGTCCTTTGTGAAAGCTGTGGCTGCCTACATGGAGTCCCTGATGAAATGGGAGTGTTAATTTTATATTTTTTGCCCCCATTAACCTTATTTCCAGCAGCCAGCACTAAACTAAGCTGGACACTGTTCATTCCATGTTTCTCCCATCAGAATTTTATAACATTAATATGGGAGTTTTTATTTACTGTGTGTAAAGCAATCTCTTTGTAGGCTTTTCTCAGAGACGCAGCTGTATGAGTCATTAGTATTTGGAAGAAGAGCAAAGATAGAATATAAAACAATATTTCACATCTGCCATGAAAGGTTCCTTCTGAAAAACAAACTTTCAGTAGCTTATGCAGATGTAGAGCYCCAAAAGCCCACAAGTACTTCAGGGTTATGAATAAATAGGACTCATTTTGCACAACGGACGGCACTCAGTAGAAATCAAACATTTTGATTTTCAGTATGGTATTGATCAAAGCATAACTGTTTAATAACTAGTCTGTTTATGAAACACATTAATGTGCTCTTTAAAATTAGTGCTGATTTCTTTCCTTTAGTCCTTCTCAGAGATGCTCAGCTCTGTTTCCAAGGTTCTGCTATTTCTGAGGAACATCAGCCAAGAATACCGTGCATGTTTGCTAAGCAGGTACAACACCAGGAACTGGCATGGAACATGGGAATAGGAACTGGCATGGAACATGGGAATAGGAACTGGCATGGAAAATGGGAAAGGAACTGGCATGGAACGTGGGAATAGGAACTGGCATGGAACATGGAAATCTGGAAATGAGGGTAGGCACAGTCCCACTCCCCAGCCCAATGCCACTGGCACAACAGCCTGCTCTGAAACAGTCCCAGTGGCTTTTCAGAGGCACCACTGTCCCTTGCACACMCAGCAAGTGTTAAGGAAGGAGAAGTTTTCTGTGAGCCTTTCCTGTCACGCTCAAGCAGAACCTGCCCAGCTCATTAGAGGAAGCACAGATGGACAGTCCCACACAGCCCTCTGAGAGCAGGCAGGGCAGGATGCAGCAATGTCACACGCTCTCCCCAAGGAGCAGCAAATCCTCCAAGATCTTTCTTAATTAGTACAAGTACCATAAGAGCAAACATTATTATATAAACTCTTCCAGTATTACTTGAAAGATGCTTTTTTTTCTTCACAAGTTTCTCTTGCTTCTGATGCAGTATTCAAATGTACAAACATTCCCTGGAAGCCTCTACAGAATTATCAAGTAACAGAGTATCTGACTGATTTTTAAATGCATTTAGAATGTTACTGTAACCATGGTATTATACAATTAACTTGGTATTTACTTTCTCAGCTCTTTTGCAGTTGCACATTAAACACTCCATGCAAAGTGTCAGCTGATAAAAATCTCAAGAGCAGCCACCTGAGGTTTTATTCAACACAGCCTTTTTCACAGGCTTCCACTTCTAATCTGTCATATCAAAAGGAATCAAAACACAAAACCAGAGGAAAATTCAATCCCAATGCATACAAAGAGTTTTTAATAAAGAACATATGAAGCATCAATATTGCAGCCATCTAATAAATCCTCTACATTTTACTCTACAGGAAATCTTGATAGTTTTTCATCTTAATAAAGAACTGCAAATAATTTTATATTGATGATGTTAATRGCTCCTTGTTTTCTAGTTTTCTTTAAAACATTTGATTCTGAAGTGCCAGAATAACTGAGAATGACAYGAATGGCAAACCCTGATCCTATTTTAGGGTTAAACAATGTAGCTCCCAAAGACTCACACAATAAAATTTATTTTCCCAACTAAGATGGTGGAATTCCTGCTTAGCATTATCTGGAGACACTCAAGAATTAAACATTCAGGTCCCACTGGAGGTTTCATGTCATTAGATTGCTTGAAACATTCCAACATCTGTGTCCTGGTCCTTTCCTTGACTGCACTCACAGAATTTCTGTAAGTGTATCTTGTCCTGACCTTTTCAAACTAGGCTCCAAATTTATCAGACAACCTGCTCTTCCAGTAGAGGGGAATTACAAAGGAGACACATTTGATTAATTTCCCGAGTCTTTTCCTTGATTTAAAAACAACAAAAATAAAAAACCCATGTACAAAAACCATATAGAAAATCAAATCCAACTGATTTCTAAGCACACACCAACCTGCAACAAAATGGCAGTTTTGTGCTCRCTTTTCATCAGGTTGTTGATGGATTCAAAGAGTCTCCTCATTGATTCTTCAAATTCTGTTTGCTCTTTGCCTTCATATAATCTGTTGAGAGATGCATTAGGTTATCCTTTCAGAATTAGAAAGCTTCATTCTCCCAAATGCAACAGATTCAACATTAAATATGTATTTCAGAAGTTGATCCAATATTATGTTCAGGGATATTTCCCCAATGGGTCATAACTGCTATTCATTGTATCATGTAGGAATTCTTCAGTTTGAACACTACAATAGCCACTTTCAATTGTTTTAAAAGCTCTAAAGCATGACACCTCCCAGACTGGAGCTTATATAAATCATTTTCCTTTCTAAGTAATTTACATGCAAAAAAAAAAAAATTGCTGGTTTTTCCTCCCACTACAACTGAGCTACTCTAGGATATTTTTCACAAATTATGACAATTTCTGTCTTCTGCTGCTGCTACTACTTTCTCCAAGAGCTATTTTTACTGGCCCCATTAACCAGTCTACTTTTTGAAAAAAGTCTCTACTTGACACTTAAAAGTTTAAAAGTGCATTTAWATTGAGTTCATTCCGTTATTTCTCCATTCCTTGTCCCAAAGTTTGAATCCCTCAGAATCTCTCTCCCATATTGTTCATTCTGGCTCTTAGTACTAAACACTGCCTACATAAACAGTAAAAACACTGTGAAATTAGACATGGGAAATTAGTTCTGTGAAACAGCTGTCAAGAGTTAAAGAAAAGCAAGCTAAGAAAAAAGCCAAGATGACAAAAGAATCCTGAAATGTGAGTAGAATACTGTGAGCTAAGTGCTGCCTCTTYTGCCTCATCAGAAGAGAAAAATCTCTTTTTAAAATTATGTATTGCAGTGTCATTTGCTTTTGTTTTCAATTTGAAATGCAAGACTGCCTACAATAATAAYTGTCCAATGAATTTAGAGTTTCAGAGCTCCAGTTAAGTAGAAGTAGATATGTGTAGCTAGTCACCTGAATGTGCAACAGGTTGCAATAACTACTKTATGACAGATTGTCCAATGAACAATTTTATGTGCAAGATACAGGAAGGATTAAAATGAGGACCAAAGTTCCCCCTGAAACAAACCCCTTCTGCTTTCTGACCTTCATCCAGACAAGAAACTTTCCATAATCCTCTACACAATGCTTCCTTCCCCAGAACTCTAACATAATCTTCTGCTATGACACTTACGATAAAAATATAGGATAAAATTGTATTCTGTTCTCCTGAACACCATCTCTTTCCTTATACCTTGTTTACCTGTATCCATCTATAAATAGGAAGTTCCTAGAGAGAATCATATTTCCAAGGTACTATCCACAGCAGTAAATTCCTTCTGAATCTACAACTTAAACCAAAACAATGTAATCCAGCAAGAAAAATTAATTTAAAAACTATAAATCGATATGATTTTTTTTAATGGACTTTTTTAAAGTGGAATATCAGGGGGAAATTGTATTAGAGCTCCCACTGAGCATAAGASAGCTAGAACAGAACACCTTCTGTTGTGGTGAATGCCAGCCACAAGCTCAACACCCAACTGCTCACTCTCCCTTGGTATATGAGGAGAGGACAGTTACCAGTGTGTAATTTTATTCCTTCCATTTTCATTTCCTCCMTTCTGCCCCCCTCCTTTTCCCCTAAACCTGAACACCTCTGTTKGCCTGAGCTACACACATCCAGCCCATTGAGTCTTCCCTATAAATTCCTCAMGAGGAGGTCCAAAACTGTAAACTCAGAGTGACCATGGTTACTGCAATGACCCAGTCTGAGGGGCTGAGCAGGGCGTTCTCAAGGACGAGTCTCCAGCCTCAGCCATCTGTTGGCCATCCACTGGTCTCAGGCCAAGGCACCTGACACAAAGAATAATCACCCTTTGAAACCTGCYCTATCACCAAATCCATCTCTGGAATTACACTGAGATTCAGAAAGCAGATTTTTGGATCTACAGAAATACAAAACGTATCTCAGCAATGTCTGTATTTTAGAGCATTTGCCAGTTTTTATGGTTTATTTGTAAAAATAAAAAGCAGCTCTGTTCTAGAACCAACTTTTYCTACTTCTCAGGTCTCCTTCTATGTCTGATATTAGACAGCTAATTAAATTGCAATATCTGARTACTTACTGGGAAAATAATGACCTTGATCTAGCAATGAACTTGAAAACATATTCCAGTGCTTTCAGAGTTCTGAGGATGGGTTCACATTGCTCYCCTCGGCTGGAAGTATCCAAGTATGTCTTCAGAACACTCATTAATTTCCTGAAGTTTAAAAACATTTTAAAAAATAATTTACATTTTTATTTTTTAATTACCTTCTTTAGCTTATTTGGCAACTCTAAATATATGTTCATGCTTAGTCAAGCATATACAAGAAAACAGACTGTGTGTATTTCTGGATTTATGTTGCACAAATTCTGTCAGTATAAACAAAGGAGAAACAAATTCTGAGTTGCACAAACAAGAGAGAAATCTGAAACCCCAAAAGAGCAGCAAATGACTTTACACAATCCTGGAAGCACTTTCACAGAAGTTTGCAATACACATGCACAAAGTAAAACAAAACATTCCTTCTACTTACCTCCACTGAGAAGTGATTAAACCCCACTGCATGCTCTAATTAACAGCATGTAAATATTGCAATATTCCAGTACACAACAATCTCTGCTTAAATTATTTATTTTATTTAAACACTTCTTACTTTGTATCTAAAAGCAACTTTTTGTTAAAGACACAGCCAGCTACAAAAGAGCAGAAGTTCATCTAAAACTAAGTCCCTTAATTTGTAGTTATAGATTCATTGGAAGTGATTAAAGCAATACTAATGATGCAATATTGATCYTAATGCAGCCACAAGAACTAAGAWAAGGGTGGTTRGGGTTCTTTTCCTACATCTCTACAAAAATGGAGACCAACTGTCCCCTGCCCTAAACAAACAGAGCCAACAACCAACTCTGTGTAACTAACACACATCCCCAGCCTAACCCACATTGCAGGACCAAAACCCTGTGCTGTCAGCCTCAGCCTCCTGGACATTACATCCCTTGTGTGCTTCCATTTGCTCCYTTTTACAGCTTCTCTGAGTTGGAACAATATTCATCCACCTTGTATGTAGGGGTAGTGCATGCTAAGCCCTCTCAGAGCTCTCTAAAAGCCAGGACAAAGKATGACTCAACAGGAACTGAATAAACAGGTGACAGTTTGGCCAACTGTCATAACATGGTTATAATATGTCTGGGACACAGGATTTCCCTCCTAGTCAGGCCACACACACTTGTTTATTTTATAAATTATTCTGGAACCAGAGGAAATCTTCCATCATGTGCATTGCATCAATAATGCCAAGGAAACACATGATGTGTGGAACAACCATAAACATTGTTATTTTGCCTCTACCACRTTGATTAAGTCACCAGAAACTCCCAGCCAGGTAAGTCTTTGAAATATTTTATGYAAATAAGGCTGTCCTGAGAGGTTCTGTACCCTTCCTTTTCCTCTTTCACGGTACTATAAAATACTGAATTACACATGATTGTAACTTATGGAGTGAGAGAGGATTGAAGGAGAGCACAGATTGTGCTTGAGCTTTCTGAGCCCACTAATGCTCACTTCAACTTTACTGAGGTGTGAGAAAGGGCTGATTTTGCACTGCTGCCTTTCAGCTCCAGGAAACTCATGGTCTAGTGCAYGATTTTTGTGACATTTTGTGTTGACTTAGAAACTAATGCATATTCAGCACAGACAGTAGAAGATATCCCCAACTATTCCAAACCTTCAGTTCAGGTCTTCCATGTACTRTTCATATTCCAAATTAAAGTTCTGCTTCAATCTGCCACTGCATTAAACTGCCAGAATGAGAGACCAGGTAGATTAAAAGCTCACATCTATCCTCTTAGAGCACATCCCAGAGATCAGCACYAGCTGAAGATGTCACCYTCCTTCATAACTCAGTCATTTTATCTTACCATCACCTGCAAAAGCCTATTCTAAATAAAGCAGGAATCCAGGATTAAATTTGGTGTGTAACATGTCTGCACAGTTTTTACTCTCTTCTCTGAGTCCATGTCCTCCCATCTGGGTGTYAAGTGGAAGCTCCAAAAGTTGAAAACAAATAAAGAAATCAGAAATCCACTGTAACTCCACTACAATCACTACAATCCATTGGTGTGCCCATGTAACAAATACCACAACTCCATTTCACAGCAGGACAGGGAACAAACACCAAAATTCCAGTTCACTGCACTGAACCCCTCCTGACACAGACTAAAACATATATCCCTCCTAACCCCTCCTAACAGCAGACTAAAATGCGTATGAAGACTTGGCAGTTCCCAAAGAATTCTTTTCCCTTTAAGTTTGCTTGATGTGAAAAAAAAAAAAATGGAAACCCCTGTAAATGGGTTAAGGAGAGSCTCAAGTCTTCACTTGAGGCATTTCAGCTTAAGGGCAGTGATACAAATGGAGAGGTTTTACAGCAAAGCATTTTTGATAAATTTGCAGGATACAGGTAAAGTGCTCAGACACAGCAAAATCCAGGTGACAGGAAACAAATGCCAAAGCATCATTTAACCCCAAATCATTTGCTATGGGTTCATTARTTCCACTGATAATCAAATGTGTCTCAGAGGCAGATAAGCAAACAGCAGCATCAAAACAACAGTCACCATAAATTGCATCAGAAAAGTCACAAGCAGGATTTACTTCTTTWACAYGATGGTGGARGTTTAGGAAAAAAGAGAAAGAARAGAAASAAAC
Organism: Alauda arvensis; assembly: GCA_902810485.1. Lineage (NCBI taxonomy): Eukaryota > Metazoa > Chordata > Aves > Passeriformes > Alaudidae > Alauda > Alauda arvensis. The sequence goes on along the minus strand of CADDXX010000127.1, from coordinate 1,383,620 downwards.
TTACTTGTATGCCAAGGTTGCACTGAAGTGCTGTTGGATATAAGCTTCCAAAACAGTGTTAAAGTGCTGAAACTTCCTGTCTGCAATGAGCCCTATGATATAGATCTAAACAGACATGGACACCATTAGCCAGAGTCAACTTAAATACTGACTTTCTAAAAATATTTCTGGGAATTTACTATATMAGTTTTTAAAGAAATTTCATTTTCAGTCAATGAGTAATATTCCTTTGTTCTATAGAGATGTTAGGACTAATTCTCTGAAATTAAAAACTTGATAGTTTCTTCAAAATTCTAGTGTTCTTTACTCAGACAAATAAATTCATTGGTGCTGATTCTTACCAGGGCATCAAAGACAAGGATGTCATACTCATTACTGTGGGAATGTTCCATCATGATGTTAAACAGGGCATCCAATGTATCCTGGAGAAACTACAGAAYATGAAAAAACAAAATGATAACCAATTCAACTTGAAAACCTCACATAAGAAAATTTTCTGATAGTAGACTTGGTTTCTCTCAAGTTAGAATTTCACTACTTTACTGAAGCCTCACTTGAATTGAGGAAACATTTCCAAGGGTTTAGGCTCTAGTTGCTKTAATTTTAAGAACCTACATCCTCAGACACATCAATAATACATGCTTAACTCAAAGCTTATGGAAAAGATAAAAATATTATATAAATGACAAAACTTGTTAAAACTGCATTCCTTAGAGACACAGATTAGTGGTTGCTATTTTCACATACACATGTTGATTAAAAAGACTTTTCCTGCTTCTGTAGTCTGATTCAAATTATGCTCCAAATCAAAGTACCTCAGTGACTTGGGACACAAATCTTTGGTTTAAAAAAATCCACTCCTCCTTCTGTTTCTTTTTTTTTTTTTAATTCTTATTCCTTCTCTCCAGAGACCTCTAATGTTTATATTTAAAGACACAAAGGTAATAATATCTGCCATTTTTATTCATAGACTCATTAAGTTAAGAAAGTGCTTTGTTGGGTACATAAGAATTGGATTTAGTATCAACATGTAAATTAATATTAAGACCTGCAAAGGAAGCAGTAGGAATTATTTGTGATACTTCAGACAGACAAAGGGATACAGATGAATAGAGATTGTGGAAAATATTTAATCTTTMCTATCTTCACCTCCTAGTAGTAATCTTGGAAATCCCCCAGCCCAACAACAGCCAACACCAGAGACAGCTGAAATTAAAAAGTAGAAGGAAAGCTGGCCAGCACTGTGAAGGACCCTAGCCAGGTGTTGGCTTTCYTGCTCCCTCTAATGAAGAGCTTTGCTCATGTCCTTTGCAAATGAACAAAGGCATTGTGTATGAAGGGGCCTGAAGAATAACTATTATTAGAAAAAGGATTTCAGATTTACCTTCACTACTTCCTCTCCATCCACAATCTTCAGCTTTTCCAGGTTCTCCTGGAGCAGCTCTGGCTTCATGCGCCACTTCAAGAGACCCAGCAAGCCCACTAACAGAAAAGAAATGGACAGACATTCAAATCTGAAACCTGCTTCAGCAATTTGTGCAAATGCTTTCTTTCTGAAACTCCCACCTGTTTAGCAGGTACATACCATTCTGAGTTAGCTTTGTAGAACAAACAAGAGTTGAAATGTAAAATGCATCTCTTGAGCTGACTGAAAGCCCCCCAGCAACACTTGAGCTCCTGCCCAGGGTTGCTCCTTTGCTCTCCGTGTGCAGACGTGTGGAAGGCAATGCCAAATAAGCACCAGCATCCTCCATTTTTTTACTGTCCCCCTGAAAATCAACACACCATTCATTACATATTCCACACCACCACATTTAAAATTACACTTATTTTGTACTTTCTAGAGAAGTAAACAAAACTGAGGTGCAGGGAGGGACTTTGAGGGGTGACAACCCTGGCAGAGTAAAAGCAAGWGCCAATTCTCATTAAAATGTCAGAAGGTGTGGAACACTGCAGAATATTGAGCATCAYCTTGAAGACTGAACACAGGATATAGACAACATGCTTAGAATGTCTGCACACAACTTCAAAGCAGAAAACAGGACTGAGTAAGGAAAGAATRGCAGCACTRTTTTGGTATCCTCATTATAAGTTTRTACCTRGACCTTGAACATAGAAGATCAGGGCACAGTAAGATTATATTTTAAATCAGACACTATGCTGCAGTAACTAAATGACACAGAATATGTGCTTTTCAGTAGAATGAACAGTACAAAACCAGAGAGCCAATGGAGATTTTTCCCTCCTCTCTTTCACCAACATCTGTGCCACAATCCCACAGATTTTCTGGTCTTATTTTAGGATTCCCCAGACAGGAAATGAGTTTTAGACAAAGACAACAAAAATCATGCTCYTCACTGTTTAGAGAACACTGTGTTTCTTTAAGAAAACTACTCCAGAAAATTTCTCTGATGAATTTGAGATGTCACTTAAAGCTACAACACTGTGACAAGCTATGACTCAACTGCAGACTTTTAGTCTGCAAATGTGCATKAACAAAGAGCTGCAAAAACCATGATCTAGAGAGACATTTTCAAGTTTTGCAGTTTTATCTGGTKCAGTGATTGCAGATGTGCAGTTTCTACTTTCTATCAAAGAGGTAAGGTTATAAATGGACTGTAAGAGACCTAGACAGACAAGATGCAAACCCAGCAAAACACACAGCAGTACCAGCATCTATGATTGTATCAGGCTTGCCAAAGAATTACTTCCCAAATTTCTGGAACCAAAACAAAGTCTTGACTTCCTCTTTTTGGGACAAGTCAGACAGAAAATAGGAAAAAGATGAAGTTTTGATCCAAAAATTTCTCAAAAAGATCCAATGCCTAAAGGCAATTTAAACTTAGCAGTGTTCAAATTACATCTTTTGAGAGGCCAGGTGTATGACTGCTTTAAACACTTACAGCTTACAATTACTGTTTTTAATATTAGAATAAGCAAGCATATGTCAGAAAATCTGTTTCTCACAACCATAAACTGGGTCAACTCCATTTAGCATTTCTCATCCATGCTATCACTTAAAAAATTACACAACTGATGCAGAAATGAATTAGGTGGAATTTCATAACCAACAYTAACCACACAGTCCACAATCTTCCTTCTAGTCTCAATATTTTAAATGATAGTTTCAATGGAGAGAAGATGAATRACTATACACTGCCATTAATCTCTTTTGGCTTGCCTAAGCAACTTGATTTAGTTGTGTGCATCTCATTTGGTATTAATGATACAGCAAACTTGTTTACTGAGAAGAGTGCTGAGAATTAACTTAAGTTTCCTTTGTACTGGAAGTGGTTTCTGGTTCTTAGTTCCTTCCAGACACCATTCTCCAAAGGGCAAATAAAACACAAGTGAAAACATCTGTTCCCTGCTTCCTTCACAAAGTCAAAGATGGTGCTTCCAGCCAGGGCTAACTAAAGCTTTCTTCACACCCAAAACCAAATTGCTGAAACTTTACTTTTGTACCTGAGGAAATCATAGCAGTTTAAGACAAGCATTTTCCTGAGACTGCATTCCCAGATTCTTCATGAGATAAAGATTCYAAGTGTATCAAACACTTCCCATATCCAGCAAGAGGAATGTACCCACCCAAGCATAGAGATGCAGCACAACTTTCTCTATATTACAGAAGGCCAAAAGCACCAATATCAGCAAAAAGTGCAATCATCTCTCACTGTGCTTAGATAGTTACACCTTTTCATTTTGTTCAGATGAAWAACACAGTATTTTCTGTGATAGAATAATAAAATCAATATAGCAGAAAGTAAACACACAATGCAGTCAAAGGCAACAGTGTGAGAAAAGATGTCTTGTGAGAGAGAGAAGAGAGAGAAAAGGAAAAGGAAAAAGGAAAAAGGAAAAAGGAAAAAGGAAAAAGGAAAAAGGAAAAGGAAAAGGAAAAGGAAAAGGAATCTGAGATAATACCTTTAGAACTAACAAATCATGGGTGCCATCATGGAGAGTTGTTCCATCCTCTTTCATTAGTCTTACGTAGGCCATTGCAAAATTCTTTTCTCCCTTGTCTTTAGCTGCAAAGCAAAAGATTTTGGATTGACTACCCATCAATGAACTAAAATTCACTAGAGTAAAAATTCCCAACTTACACTCCTGAGTCGACCTGTGCCTGAACATGAAGCGCAGATGAATCCTCTGCATGTCCTCTATGGGGACTGCTACCTTTTGTAAAATCAGAAATAATGAGGAGAGTTAGGGGGGGTGGATTCACATGCAATAAGCCCCTATTTTAGAATAAATAAGCCCCACTTCTGTTTCCATAGTGCCTTTTGCAGACTATTTCAAACTGTTGAGCCTGATCACAGCAGCAAAGCGGTGGCTGATAAGCAATGATTTGTTAGACTTCGGGCAAAGTCTGGCACTAGCAAAGAAATGAAGCACAGAACCCAGTGAGTTAATGCACATAGGTGCTAGAAAACAATCACTATGCAGTCCTACTGCTCAACATTTTAACCACAGAGAATTAAACACCTCTGCATGCTCCCATCTCTCAGATACAGAAACTGACAACCAATTTATTAAACGGGTGAAAAGGGTATGAAAATTCCAGCAAAATAAATTGATGCTTTAGTGATTAAATTTAGTGTAAAGCCTTGAGGAGAATCACAGGAATTCATAAGTGCTTTATTCTTAAAGCAGTATACTTTAGGTCAAACATGCAACAAAAAAGGCCAGCTGTGAAAGAGAAAGCACAAGTTTTCATATTATCAAGTTCATAGTTTTAAAAACTTAAGGACTTGCACACCTTTGTGTGCATTCACAACTTCCCTTCACGAATCTTTAGAACAATGCCTTAATATTAACTATGCTTTTCAACAGGATCTACTGTCAATGATCCTGTACACAAGATTGAATTATGGAATAATTCTGAAAAGGAGCTGGGATAATGATAATAAGCAATAATGAGAATGGGTCAATGTTTTCAAAACAACAAATAAGCTGTTTGAAATCACATTTCTAGTCCCTCCTTGTCCTTCACCATCATAGGTAACACACTTAAAGGCAATAATTGCAAGCTTGTCATACAGGGCTATTTTGTCCTAAAAAAATCATGCAAGCCTAGCAYTGCTTCATAAGAACTGTTTCTGGCAGCTTCTGGGCATTTTCCAATCATAGACATTAAAGCTTGATTAGGTAATTACTAGTGTGTCTCTAAAGAGAAGTAAGACAGCTTTTACTTTTTGAAATCAGAAGAGGGGGTTGGTGTTTTCATTTGGGTTTTGGTTTGGTCTTGTTTGTTTATTAATTGAAGCTCCTCATCTCCACTGTTTCACCAAAAGAGAAAAATTGCAGTATTTCATTTCTGATGAGCCCTGTTAGGACATAAGGTTATCTAAGATGATCTCATTTGTTTTGCTGAACAAAACCCACACATTATTTTCTAGGCCAAATTTCAAGCCTCAGTGATCATGTATCTCTAATAACTGATGTATGACTAAGACATCATGCTTCAGCTATGGCCAGGGACAAGATGTTTCTTGGAGGAAGTCAACACTGTGCAACCTTTCTGTGWGAGGCATTAAGAAGTGAAAAAATGAAGGGGGAATTATCCCCAGCATACCTTCAATGTCTCCATCCATCGTGGCTGTTTGACCTGATAGTAAACAACTGATCTGTACTCGCTCACGGGTTTGTCCCCTGCTCCCAGGCAGACTGCATTCTTACAGGAGGGAAGAAACAGTGCTTAGTGCCTCTTTAATTTGGGTACACTTTGGAGCAATTTGGGGTAAATTAAAAGAGTCAAAACCAAAGATTCACCAGAGAGCCTCCCCTCAGAG
>CADDXX010000127.1:1202809-1377604 GCA_902810485.1 Alauda arvensis | reverse complement strand
CCCTCATGGCCTTCCCCTCACGGGCTCCCCTCATGGGCTCCCCTCATGGCTTCCCCTCATGGCTTCCCCTCACAGCTTCCGCTCATGGCCTCCCCTCACAGGCTGCCCTCACGGGCTCCCCTCATGGTTTCCCCTCATAGGCTCCCCTCATGGCTTCCCCTCATGGCTTCCCCTCACGGCTCCTCTCACGGCTTCCCCTCACAGGCTCCCCCTCATGGCCTTCCCTCACGGGCTCCCTCACGGTTTCCCCTCATGGCCTCCCCTCACAGGTGCTATTTCCCGCCCTCACAACAGGCTCCAGTCTGGGTATGGCATCACTCCAATTAAATAATAACGACAGCACCAACAGAGGGGAAGCACTAATGTGAAGACACTGCATTTCCCAAGCCTCTGAACACAATGGAAATAAACATTCACCATAATCTAAGGGTACAGCCACTGTAATTGCAATTTTCAAGTGCAATACACTGCAATAGAGCACAGTGGGCTCTAAGAGATGTGTGAAGAACATAAAATTGCCTTGATTTCTCCAGCTGATGAATTTAAGTAACCAACATGTCATTCCAATTAGTAAAAGAAGTACAAAAAGAAAAAATAAAATCTAGCTTCATTATTCTGTTTATTTACTTTTAAATACTTTCTTCCAGCAGAGTCTCAGAAGCTCTAGGCCACACACCAGAGGTGCCTTCCAAACTGGAAGTTGTAGAGGCACCAATAATAAACAATTAGAATTTCCCATTCTTTAAAGACTATCTGAACTAGGASAGAGTCAGTGAAAGATTTTATCACGTTGAAGACTTGTGGTTTTCCTCAGTGAGCCTGTGAAGACTCAGCCTGCATCTGTCTGGTCTGACTTGCAGCTGAGCTGTACGTGCAGAGTAAAAGGTGCTGCTGGACAGGGAGGCACCAAGGTCCTGACACCTGCCAGACACGAAACTAAAGTCCCTGAAGGAGGCAAACATTAAAATCTCTGCWGAAGGCACAGATTCAGCTAATCCAATCCAGGCTACACTAACTGCTGCAAAGGTGCAATATTCCTGCTGAAAATCCAGTGAATCTCAAAAGTCTGCTTCAAATGCCCTGTGACCAGCAGGGTGTGATGCTGATACCTGAACATGATTTGTATAGTCTGCTCAGAGGGATTTAACTGCAGAAAGCAATGTCTCATCTGCCTGAGCWGAGATTTTTCAAGGTTTATGCAACTACTTGTTTGTCACCTCTGTGACATTCACTTGGAACAAAAATCCTATTGCTTGCAACAGTAAATCAAGGGCTGGTTCTGCAGCTGGAACCAGTTTGATACCTAAACAGAACCAACCAGTTTCCTGTGTAGTGAACACATACCTGCTATGAGAAACACTGATATAAATTCATGGGTTTGAAAGTTTATTGGTTTTGGGTATCTTAATAGTCTAAAAGGAAAAACCTGTCACTTTTGTTATTACTTGCATTCAACAGCATTTCAATTAACTCCTCAAAATTGTTGCTTAAATATATCGGAGGCATATTACCCACAGAAAGCAGGGGTGACATTACATCTCAAAGACAACAAGACAAATTCACTTTCTCCTAAGATTTGCAGAAATTRTGTCTCTGCAGAACTGAGCRTGCTTAATATTGGAATGCAAGATTYAATGCATGGTAATAGGTTTATTTCTCTAAGGAATGTTTTTGTTTATATGTGATCAGACAGAACAGAGTCAACTTCTGTGCATGTGAGTCATGGTCAGATGCTGTCACAGGTACAGGCAGGGTTTTGTAATCAGGGCTACAGTTTGTTGTGTGGACCTTAAATGTTATGTGGGAGTAGAATTTTCTTTTCTCAAGCCTTCAACTTACATTTTAGGTCAAGCAGTTAGTTGCAGTTCATAAACAAGTCATGAACCACAGTGTTTTACTCCATCTTTATTTTATCTCAAGAATGTCTTTATGATTTCACCCTCACGATCCCACCACTATAAAGCTCAGAAAATGACAGGTCAAAAATCCCCCTGAATACCAAACTGGTGATAAGCCCTAAGGAGAAGACAAAGGATCTTCAAAATGGGAACAGACAAGCAAAAAGACACTGTAAATCTTTATATTTTATATGTAATTGTTGTCAATAATTTCATTCTTTGCCATGTACTTAATTCAAGCGACAGCAACACAGACTTCCTGGCACAAATCAAGCATTTGTTATGCAGCAGAAATGGTACTTCTAACATTTCAGTGCAAATTGCATTCCTCTGGGAATTTCCTCAAGAAAAACCCTAGAGTAAGAATGCAGCAATTGTCAGAATCAGCATTTGTTCCTTGGCACAGCTAAAATAGGTCATTCAATGTTATTCCTTGTTACATTTTTATGCAAGACTTTTATAGGGCTTTAATAGACAGATCACTTTARAAATCATAAAACTTATTTGTCACAAGATGTCACAGGATGACACAAATAAGGGAATTGAGTTTTTGAATAATGGTGTTTTATTAAATGCGTAGGTTAAGCCTTACATCAAAAATGCAGCTCATGTTTCTATGCCCCTCATGCAGGAAGAAAACTTACTGGCAACACTTTTCCTTCTTCATCACAGACACACATTATCACTTCCACATTTCTCTGAGTTGTTTTATTGTATTTATCAAAATCTCCATACAGCAATGTAATATATATGTCATTTCTTATATCTCCTRAAAGAGAAATTGAAAGGTTAAAAARCAATTTAAATACTCTGAGAGCATAGAATCAGCTGGACTGCACAGGAGTACCTCACATTTTGCTGTGAAACAGGTAAAATTTCATTCTTTTCCATCTCAACTGAAATTTTCAGTTCTTTATCTTTGCTAAGGCAAAACTCCGATGTGAGGAGAGGCAAATGGGAGCTCGGAGGGACTGGAAGCAATTCTCGTCCTGCCCCGACACCTGCTGGTGAGGTCGCAGATGATCCCACCAGGAATTTTCCCCAAACACTCAGCTCTCTTTCTGGAGGGAGCTTCATATTTTAATTCTCTCCTCCGAACTCACATGACTTTTCAAAATATCGAGATTTTACTTGAGTAAAGGGAGGGTTTTGTTATTTGTTTTTAAAAGGAGCCTGGCAGTGAGTGATTCCCACTGGAAAATATCTTGTCATACATACAAATGAAATCAAGATATTTTTGATTCATTTGTTTATTATTATTAAAGGACAGCAATAACTTACAATAAAAACAGGGTTAATTTGAAATTCAAGTGACATCCCATATAATCTTCTTGCAGGATAAGAAAGTTATGTACAAGGAGAGAGGTGGTTTATCCCTCACTGTCTGGATTTTATTTTTCCTGTTAAAGTATTAGAAACTACTTTCCAAGGATTTCACTATTTTATGTAAGCCTCTAATATGGGAACAAAACTTACCATGAGTGAATTCCAAAGATCCTTTGAGCTACCCATTACAGAAATAAGTAAGGCAGCAGCTGATGCTTATTAACATAGGGAATGAGAAGAAATCCCTTCCTATCACAGAACARAGCACCTCCTACCTGGCATGATTATTTCAGGGAATCCCAGCTTTCTAGCAACAACCGTGGTTCTGTCTACAAGGTGTGGGTAATCCTTTCTAGTCTGAGTCACGTCTCCAACCAGCATTTTCACTGTTACCCACAGACCTAGTAGTGCATAGGAAAAAAAAAAAGGAAAAATTATTACATTTTTGGTAGGAAGAAGAAAAAAATCTTTCTTCAGATGATTGCCTCTTCTACCCACCGAAACAGGGATAAGGATTCACTTTGCCCACTTCCTTGTAGATGAAAGTAAAAGCTCTATAATGCAAAATGCCACTACTTATTTAAATAACCCCTAAGATTCTGTAACAAACTCATGGTTCCTCAATTCCAAGTTCATGGCTGACCCACCTCCATGGTGGTATTACAGCTCCAACATAAAATGAAGTTTCCCAAAAATAACGTGTTACTCAAAAGAAAATAATAAAAAGGTACTTTACCTTGTCCACCACTGTCTCCCCTTGATGCAGTGATTTTGCTTAGGAGACTGTGTAAAAAGTCATTCTCTGCCACAACCCTGCAAGAAAAACAGCAGTGTCTGCTCAGGAATTAAGTGCTAAATATATCAGACACCATTTAGAACAGACTAACAGCCTCAGTCTTTGCAGTATTGCCTGATTGGGATATATTGGGTATTTTTATTATCTCTCACTCGAGTTACAGCCCACATTCAGTTGTGTGTACAGTGAAGTGAAAAAGATTCAGTCAGCCACCAAGAATGGTGTTTTGTGACAGTGACAATGTGAATGCACTCACCAGCCTGCCACTCCAGCTCAGTCCACTTTCCCTGACAAACAGCCAGATAAATGTCCTTGGAGTTTTTATCAGCTACTTTTGGATTTAGAAAGAAATTCTCACATAGCAAACATGTTKGGTCAATTTGGAAACAAGTGAAAAACAAAGCAGTGTGTCATACCTGGGTCTTTCAGAATTAAATTGACCCTCCATGGTACATGGCAGCAGTGYTATGTAGGACACACTGAGTTATTTCCACTGGTATCTCTGTACTCAATCTGTGAGCATCACATTTTCAGGCAGCTGCTCTGCCATTTCTTCTGAAGACAGTATATGATAATTCTACTACTTTTTAAAGGAACACAGTTCTTTACTCAGATTTTTCTCAAATTCTAAATAGAACCAAGCTCATAAAATAGTAACTAYCCTTGCTTGTAAATCTCACTTGTAACTATTTGACTTGGGTTTGTGAAATCAGACATTGTACCAGCTGTCTGAAGAAGCACATTCYTGGAATTATTCATTCATTTAATATGCTGTGGTAGCTCTGCAAGTCTTAAATGCCATTTAAAGTCATACCAAAATAATTAGCACTATTACAGCATTAAATTGCTAAAGGAAATCTTTCTTATTCTTTAACCGTTCCACAGATTGCTACAGCCACAGAGATGGATAAATATTTTCTCTGGCATATAAAAAAAGATATTCATGATCTCTTACGGATGAAAGGGAATGAAATGCTGCTTTTCTTCATCGCTTTCAGATTTTCCTTTTATGATATCTGTAATGTCCATGACTAGAAGAACAAAAGAAAAATCATCAGAACATATCAGAGCATTTCAGAATAGCTTCTCTTATCTATGAACGTTCTTGTGCCTCGAGGTAAATGTGGATTTTTCACCAGCAGGGGTGGGTTTGTGGGGCAGAACATTTTGTGCAAAGTCCAAGCTACAACCATGCTGCTGTGGAGAGAGGGAGAATTCAGACTAGCTTCAGTATAAACTTGGGAACACAAGCATCAGAGCTTTGGTGGTGTTTTTGGGACATAATCACTGACTTTATGTCATCTGCAAGGGAATCTGTTACTAAATTGGTTCTGTGCTTTCACTCRCACAGCTTGGCACTATGTGAATAATTGGGAAATGAAATTCAAAAGCACATTTCTGACTTGAACTGAAATGTCAATGTGGGTGCAGTCTTTACAGACTTCAAAAAGTACAGAAAACAACTGATAGAGCTGATGGGTATTCTGACATGTCTGGGTGGAGATTTTCACAGTCCTGGCAAAGCCCACTGATCTCCTGAGGCAGGTACCTGCCACGCCGAAGGGCCGCCGCAGCCCCTGCGTGTATTTCTTGGAGTTGCTGTCTCTCAGGTCCATCCTTCCCACTCGAACTATTTGGCAAACTAAATAAATCTTGTCTCTGCTAAGGTCTTTATTTCCAAGATCCTAAGATACAAGCAAAAAAAGAACCATAGTGTTCCTTGGGTTAAGAACAAGGTGTGAAATCGAAACAGGACCTTCAGTAATGAACTGAATCTTAGCAATCAATGAGGGGTAAAATGTGAACAAAAGACCCCCAAAGCAAACAAACCCCCAAAAACTCAATAAACAAAAAAACATGAACACATCAAAAGGATGAAAAAACGGACAGTTTAAAGTTTGGGGAAAATACAAGGTAAGATAAATAGAGAGAATAATAACAATCAAGACATACAGCAGGTAAAAACAAATTAATCAAGTTATCAAGAAATTCATGAGGCAGCAAAGAGATCTGAAGAAAGGCCACTGAAGCATTGTCACTGCYTTAAAGAACTCAGTGACYSRTCACCTTGCACTATTTCTAAGATTATCTCTGCTCCTTCTTCATCTTGATCACTCTTTATGAGATCTGACAGTGACCACAGAGAAGAGAATTTCATTTGCAAATACAAAGGSAAGTAAACTGGAAAACACTTACTGTGAACACCACTTTAAGATTGTCGAGCATATCAATTTCCTTTGGAAAGCCTCGACTCCCCCATCTCACCAAGTAGTTCTCACTGTTTGGAAGATAAATATCCCACTGTCAAGTGATTGAAAAATGCTCCCTTTACACAGCACAAAAGTCGCRTAACAGACAGTCTGTGGTGATGATTCCAATCTAAGACCAGACTAAAAAGACAGGAAAAACACTATACAAGTATCAGCAGTAAGTTTTAAAAGAGTATCTTGAACATAACAAAAATGGGCACCTTTTTCTTTGAGGTAACTTTACCATTGTCATAGTCTGTTTGATGAGAATACTCAACAGAATCTTAATCTACCCAGWAATTTATAAATTTAAAATTCTTTTTCCACTCCTCCCCCTTCAGCACTTTACTCCAAACACCACAACATTGCCCACCCAGAACAATCTCTAAAATTTGAAATGGGCTCAGGCTTTTCCAAACTTGTGCAATGTTCAATCCAGGAATTACCTATGAAAATATTTGGAAACTTAGAATCCTTTAGCAGCAGACARCAAACAAGATCTGTGCATGCTTTACTTTGCTTTAATTCCTTTTATGTACATATTMTTTGCATTATGATATTATTACAGCACACTGGCAATTATTTTACTGCATTTTGGCCAGTTCATTTGCTACTCTTCTGCAGTCAGAAGAGGAGGCTTTACCTGATAATTGTTGACTTCTGTGGGTCATACAAGGCCATGAAGAGCTCTGCATCCTCTCCAATTCGGCAAACAAAGTTCCTCACAAAGACATAGAGGCTGTGTGTGGGGGATGAGGACATTCGGGAGTACGAGGCATACTCTGGTTGATCCTTTGTCTGCTCAGGAGAAGGAAAATCAGTTAATTATAATCCATTAATTGAAATGGTGCTACACTACAAGCAGTKGTACTTTCTAGTACATGTAACAGTTAAAACTGGAAAGGAGAGAAGGGAGTTGGACTCAGTAATTATCCTAATTCTCTTCCACCCTGAGCTATTCTCTGACTCCCATGTCCTAGGCCAGTTCTTCAGCCAGTAGGCAATGATCTAAAGGGGGAAATATTCTCCCCACTCTTAAAGAMAAGATCAAGATGTCACCACAGAGGCAGACCAACAAACCAGAAAGAATTYCTTTTTGAATACACCAGGCTGTAGCAGGCCTGTGATCCACACCACAGTGGGGTTGAAGTGTGCTAGAGCAATAGCAAAAAGAAGTCAGTCTCTTTGAASAGGAGACAAACAACATGCTGAGATCAGGACACAGCTGAGCAGGTTCACTGACTCAAAAATAGGCTCCTGAATTCTACSTACCTCCCATTTAACCACCCAGAAGCAGCTTCTTAACACTTCTAAACCCATTGTCTGTCCCTATTTTTAAAATAAGTCATCACAGTTTATCACAGACTCCTGAGTTTCATCTTCTTTATGTTGTCAGTTAATTACAAGGTGTTTTCCAGTGATTTGTCATGGGTGTTATTGAAGTGTCATGACAAACCATTTCTGTTTCTGTTTACTTGCTTTTTTACAGTTTACTTTCTCATAAATGGAGAAAAGAACCAAAGAGGCTTACAAACCCTTGCASAGGTTTAATAATGCAAAAGGTCAAGGAAGTGTAGTCACCTGCTTTGCATTTAAAAAGATTTAATTTATGCACTTGTCAGCTTTGCTTTGGCACATGAACTTCTGCTGTCCAGAAGATTATGCTGAATTCACCCTAGTTCCTCTTCAGTGAGCTTAAATTCTTCAGCTCCATCAGATCAACTAGCAAGCAGCAACAGTTAGCAAAYAACCAGAGTAGTCACAAGATTTTGTGAAAACAGGCTGTGGTCAGTGCTGCTTTGCAGCCTGAACTCCAAGTGTGGAACTATTCCCTGTGCAATTCAGACTATTGAGTAGTCCATGGATGGAGTKGAGACATATTTCACATAGCAGTTCAAGAACAGATTTAGAACCAGCTTTAGACATGAGCTTTCTGCCCAGCCCACAGCCCAAATCCAGAGCACAAACGCAACTCTAATTGAGGTTTAGCCATACTTATAACACAAGGCTGTGGATCTCCCCTTAAGTCAGAGGAAAAGTTTCCACCAAATTTTATGTTTCCATCCTTCAACCCTCAGATTAGTTTTTGTTTGGATTTTAGCAAAGGAAGCATCAGTCATTCCTACCATTTCCTCCTTAATTCGCTCCGTGATTTTATTGGTTGCTTCTTCATGTGCATGAAAAAGGCTGATAACACTGGTTTTGTCTGGATCCAAGATATTTCCATCCTCATCTCTGACTATCAGGTCTAGCTCAAGTATTCTGTGAAAACACAAAAGGCATAATGGYAGGGTTATTTCCTTCTATATAAAGAAAGCTTAGAAATGTAACAAACAAGGAGGCAGTTAAAGATTTAAAGTTATAAAATTTAAATGCATGCAACAGTATTTCACTGAGGAAAAATTTAACTGTACCCCATGATTTCTTTAAAGCTGCTGTCTAATATTTAGGAATGTATAGAAATGTCACCAAARCATTGAAATGCCTCTCACATAAAACAGATCCACCCTGGTCAATGGCTTCTTGCAGTCCTCATAGCTTTTAGCACTCAATGTTTGTAATCAATATATTTAATCTTCCTGTTACCTTCTGCTTTCATGTTGCTCCCTCACCCTTTCTGTCCCAATACTTAACTCTGCTCCCATACAAATCATGCTTTTTTTCCTGTCACTCTTCTTCCCTCTCCCACAATGACCCCCTCAGCCTCCATTGTCCTTTCCCCTTTATTCCTTCTCCACAGTTTGGCAAGTTTCCTTCACACCACACAACTCAACCCCACACTTTCAGGAACTTACAAACACTTTCCAGCTTGCAATCCAAATAATTTTAAACATCCCCTTCATCCCTACTCTTCCAAAGGAAGCACTTTACTGTCTCAAAACACAGGAAGAATACAAGAGTGACAAAATAGAAGTCTGAAAGCAAATTAATTTTAATGTTGTCTTAATCACAGCTGGGCTTCTGTGATAGGAGAACTTCAAAGTAAATTCTGTTTGTGAGTGAGCATTCAGCTCCACACAGTGCAGTAGGATATGTGCATTCCATAGTGTGCTCTGTATGAATACAGCTTATTACAAGTGTTCATCCAAATCACAGTGATCAAGTTAAGAATTCCATAACACCTTGTGGTCATTTTTTATGTGCAGCCACAGGTCATTGTAGACTTTCAGCTGCACAGAGGCCTTCAGGCCACAACAACCACAGTCACTTAAAACAGCTAAACACAGTTTATTAGCAGATTCTAATGCCCGTAAAACAGTACTGTGAGGATTTTTTTACCAAGCTCTCTCTCCCCTCCCCTCCTTAGCAGATGGTGGGACACCATTAACCTACAACCCCACAATTTTGCCAAAAAATGTGTTGTGTTGCCGTGACTTTTTATTAGCGAGGAGCAGACAAGACACTGTCAAATAATGTTGTGTCCCTGGTAGTTTCACTTCTATTACCAGAACCAGAGTTCTGCCTGGGAATTCCCTAGTGAATTGGGCGTGGGTGTGTTTGTTTGCAGACTTGGTGCTGTTTGCCAGCACCACTTTTGATGGTCACTTACTGGACATAGGCCATGCTTGTGACAGATGGAAAAGTTTTGGGTCCCACAAATGCTGGTGATACATATACATAGAGGCTGGTTATCTTATCTCAAATCTTCCCAACTGACATGCTCATGTATTTATAATCATGAAATAAATCAATATTTTGAAAAAGCATTTTGCTATGAAAAGCCTCATCATGGTTCCCACTATAAGCACAGCAGTAACAGGGAGAAGTCAGAAAAGCAAGATTCCATATGGACCATGCTTTTGAATTGCAACCTGTAAACATGAAAACATTACCATCATCTCTTTAGTGCTGTGTTTAGACCAAATCATGCTTTCCAGAAGCACTGCAGGCCACTTACTTGTTCCCATAGTCAATTTTGGATGTGACTTTCTGTTTGAGCTCTTTGAGCTCATCCTTGGGCAGAGTCCCGGACAGGAGCTGTGAGCGCCACTCCATCAGCTCACACATCATGGACTGCACCTGCTGGAACCGCGCCTTCTTGTTTGCCTGCGAGAGAAAACCCTCTGTGAGCCTCAGCCCTCGAGCTCAACTGAAACACTCAGGTTGACAACTAAAGGCTACAGGYCATATTTAATGCTACATGATAGCAGGAACAAGAAGTAGGCAAAACAACRATGTCTCATCCCACAGATTTTTAAGGACAGACTATCCCATGTGATCATAAAGAAATAACGTGGCATGTTGGGTCAGGATAGGGAATTATGTTATTTTTGGTTTATTTAACAGTGTTGTTTTAAAATTCTTTAACAAATTCTCCTCAAGAGAAAACATTACAAAAGCTATTCTGTATGAGATACTGATGGGAACAGCAATTGATTGTGGACTTAAAGCATCTAAGAGAAAAATGAGGGAATCCACAGAAGTGACTAAAGCAGTTCTAGTGTCATTCACTGAAAGTAAAGAAGGGTTTGCATTGCTGCCTTCATCAAGAAGACTAAAGAGTGACATGTTTCAGAAAACTACAGCACATTCAAGATCCCTTTTCCCCAACAGAGATAAAGAAAAACCCAGTGGCTGGGATCCTGGAACAGGCAGCATAATTCTTGAAATTGTCAGTTGTTAACAGCTACTTGTTCCCAGTAACCCTTGAACAACTTCTGTTCCAGCAATCCAAGAGCACCATGAATCTTTTTCAAATGCATCCCAGTTATCYTTTATACTCCTATCTGAAAACTTTCCAATGCTACAAATCAAAAWGTAAAGAATTCATCATGCACAGGAYACTCAAGGCATTGAAACAATAGGCATGAATTTGCAGCACTCCTCAGCAATGTCAGCTTTCCTTTACAGAACCATAGAACCATCCAGCTTGGAAGAGACCTTCAAGATCATCCAGTCCAAGGCTGATGGCTGGACCACATTTAAACTCAGCAGGCATTTAAAGCCACTGAAGAAAATCTTAGTAGTGAGAAAGCAATTTTTCTAATCCACCCAGACCCTGCCCTGAATGTAGGAAGAGACATTAATTTGAACAAGGCCCCAGTGTGCATAAACAGGATTAACAGTTAACGAACAGCATATAAAACACCCTACCACATAGAGCTGCTTCCAGATGCTCCCCCATTCCCAGAGAGTGGTGGTCACTTCTTGRACTAAGGGAATCTCAGCAGGTATGACATTTTCTGTATGTCTAGGAAAGGAAGCAAAGATCACAAAGAATGTCTGTGTTTCATGGGTGTGAGCTGTGCTTACTGTGGGTGAGGCACAGAAACACCTTAAAMCTCATTCTTCAGCAGACAAGCTCAATAATGTAATAAACCAGATMAATTCAATACCTTTTCTTTTCAGCAGCAGCTTCCTTGATGTGGATGAAGGACTTAGGAAATATTCCCTGATGAAGGAGAAAAAATTATAAATCCACACTTATTTTCCAAAAACATTTAGGTGACAACCATGACCCTGAACATCAACTGTAATGACAAACTGCAATACCCAAAGCAACTCCTGGTTAAGTTTTCTGTCCAGATGGATGCATTTCTATTTGACAGACAAATAATAGAAGCTTGTCATATATCTTCAAATGCAGAGTGTATGGGCATCTTTCTCCCCAAGAAACACCATTTTCCACCCCAGAATACAGTTCAATTAAATAAAATTTAATAAAATACCATTTAAATTCAATAAAGAAACATTGTATCTGTACATCAGCTCATATCTATTTTAACTGACCTCTATAGAAAGCAAATGGCCACCAGACAAAAAGGTCTAATGTGACTGTCCTTGCTTTACAAAAGCTGAAATGTCTCAAGTCATCCCAAAGGAATGTTGGACAATCACTCTGTCCGTGGCAATCCTCCCCTGAACTGGCAAATTTCACCTTGGTAATTAACTGGATCCTTCCTGGATTCTTTTCTATTCCATAACTCACACATGGGACTTCAAGTACCACAATAATTCAGCAGCAAACGTGCTACTGTACAAAGCCTTTCCCTAAATTAGATTGTGGCTTTTATAACCAATTTCTTTTAAGCACTGGGTCTTGATCAAAACACAATCATGTCTTATCACTACTACATTTTTTTAATTAAGATTAAAGCTCAAAAAAGTCCATGAAGAAGCAAAGTAAATGAAGAAGGTACCAGYAATGGTAAATTTAGTGATATCTTAGTACATGAAATTAATAATGCTTCTTAAAGCATGTTATGCATTATGATCTTGAAGCCCTTTAGCAATATTAGGAATTAATTAAAAATTAGTTAAAAGGAAGTGGTTAGTTCTAGYAAATATTTTCCCTTTTTAGTTTTAGGCTCAATTTTAATTGATAAAAATAGAAATGTTAAGTAGAATAAATGGTAATAACATTTTCAGTCAAAAGAAATGTCAAAGTAATTAAAACACAGGCAAAATGTTTTAATACATTTGCACTGCTGCTCCCTAGAAAATCTTATACCAAGAACAAGTTACAAACAAAAATGTTTTTCTTCTAGAAAAGTGCAGTGGAAACTAATAAGTAATTTTCTTGCTACTCAATTCAGGAGTCATCATACCCAGGGTAAAACCTTTTCCTCTGTGGCTTTCCATTTTCAGGTCTAAGAATACTGACTTTTTAAAAATTGATATGATTTTTGTAAATTAGAGATATTTAAGAACTTAAGCCTCACCAAGTGGTTTATATAGTTTGTAACCTAAAGAATCCTTGAGGAAAGTACAGAAACAAGCACATCTAGCAGCAAATTGAGTCCAAATTCAATTGAAATGGTGGCTTCAACAGTTATTAACCTGAAGGCACAGTCATTGCTTCTTCATTGATCTGCTTTTCCCAGCCCTCACTTCAATTTACCAACACTGCCCAGGATGAATGCTGATCATTTCACTCATCTTGAAAGGGAAGAGCTGACTTGAGAGATGAGAACAGAGAGATCAGAACTATCCAGGCAGAGATATTCAAAAACCCACTTCCTGGGCTGACCCTTCAAAAAGTCCCACAGGAATGGACAGTGTGATCTTACCTCTGCTCCTTTGTACCTCACTAGGTAACCCTTGTACCAACCTGAAAGGAAGAAAGTTCATTTGGTGTGACTAAAAAAACATGCATTACAAAGCACACAATAAAGTCCTGGGGTTTGTTTCACACAAAACATACCTGGCATGGTATTTGCAAAAATTAACAGTTACTCCAAACACCCATAGCTTCAAGTGAGTGGCAGGGATTGTATTCAGCATGATTTGCATATTATCAAATATGATTGTAYTGCCTGCTTTCAGGCCTTGCACAGTAAGTACAGATAATTGTACACAGAATTTAACCCCATGCTCACATTATAAAGGTAGAATATTTGTTTTGCAAAGTAAGATGTGCACACCCTTAAATATCTRTGTTAGCCAGGATCCCTCATGGTCATGGATAGACCATGAAGCTCTTGCTGAGTTCTRGGCYCAGCATTAATCCAGCACAGCACATRGYTGCTACAGATCCAATTTCCTTCAATGTGATAAGGTTAAGCCATTTTTGTGCCATGGGAGACTATGGTTTTGGACTCAACCATAATAAGCAGTTTGTTGGTGTAAATTCCAATTGAATGTCAAGAGAACTCAGGGCTATAACTGGGCTCCTGATCCATTTGTAACTAAAAGCTTTTCTGAAATACAGGAGTGCAGAAGTGTAGCAGTGGCAAATTAAAAATTAATTCAGGCTTTGTTCAATCTATCCGACGTTTAAGTCTCAATAAACCACAAAAAACATAAAAAGCAGAATTCAACCTTACTAAATAAGATCAGGGGCCACATCCCCCGTGCATACACCCCATCACAAAAATCACCTGCACAGCAACAATGTTTAACTCTGTTGAATACTACATTTTTCATCCCATAGRAAGGATTTATGGCCAAAAGCATAAATTTTCTAATTGTAATTTTGTGCCCAGAAAKGATCCCTTTGCTATCATCCTTTCTCTCACAGGTACTGCAGCCATGCAAGCAAAGCATAAAATAATAAAAATAAATCCCAATGTCAAACAGCACAGTCAGARAGGAGATGCTAAAGGTCACAGGATGATTGCTGACCTCAAAGATTCAGGACAGATATTTTTCTGTTTGGTTGGGGTTTTTTTTGCAGTGGGATTTTTTTTTTCTCAGTGTTTTCCCAACAATAAAATTCCATCTTATTGCTAAAATTGAGTAATTTGCACATAGTCTCAATTTACAACCTAGTGTGTAAAATTTGTCTCATGCCATTTGCTGTGACAGCACATATATGTGCTGTGCATAAATTCTGTGCATGCAAAACCAACCACAACAGGACATAAAAGCAGCACAGGAGGATTCCTGTCACTGTTGCAGMTGGCAGCACATTTTGAAGAGATCTGCTAAAAGATGAACTTCACTCACACAATGAGAAGGGTTCCACTTCTTCATTGACAGACTTATCTCATAARGCAAGGCATGACAGAGCATATGGAGGGCAGGGGATTCAGAAAAGACTTTTAGATAAAAAACAACCCTGTAAGATCAGCACTCCACTCACTGGGCTGGGCTGACACAGGAATCCAAAGCCTGAAATGCTGTTTCTGCAACTAACAGACAATACAGGAATGAGGAGGGTCCTGGTTTGTGGGTGTGTTTTGTTCTTAGCCAAAATGTTTAGAATGGAGGCTTAAAGAATTACTTTTTTAGGAGAGGACACGAATCATTGTGACTGTTGATGCTGAGTGGCATCCATGTTTTCACTGATGTTTAAAGATATTGAATTAATCTTACAAACAGAAGAGAAACAATTAAGATTTTGAGCTCCAGTGCATTGTTAACRTGGCTTTTCAGGTGCTCCTTCCTCAAATCCTTTGTTGTTTCCAGACAAAACAACCTAGAGCTGTGTGTGGTGGAACAGGGTGGGTTCAAACAGCTTCACAGTCTTTGCAGCCTGGTGACCACAACACACCAGGTGCCMACACTGAGCTGGCTGTGCCCCTGCAATGCAGCAATTGGCCTCTCTCTTCAACACAACTGCAGTTAATAAGACACACACTCTGTCAATAGAACCAGGCTGCAGAAGATAATTTCACAATATATTTTTCAAAGCTTTAAACAATTTATAGTTTTTTTAAAAACTCTTGACCTGGTCAAGAGCATCGCTGCAAATTGAAAATAAACCCCTCTGACAGTGACATGTGCAGACACCTGACTGCAATGTTAATAATAATAACTCCACTCTCCTTGATTTATGCCAATGGGAACCTCAGGAGCTCTGCCAGACTTACAGAGCATCAGAGGGATTGGGAAGGTATTGACTGTCCATCATGCATGGCTGGACTGGCACTTTTGCTGCTTAGCATGCTCAATCAGTTCCATGGCTTCCAGAACTGCCTCTATTATGCTGATACTCAGATTTTTTTTTTAACTGGGTTTCCTCATTAAAAACAGGATGATGAGTGTGTTCAATATCTCCTAGCAACAAATATTTAGTTTAGAGGYTAAAAGTGTACTCCTTTAAATCTTAAATCAAATTTAATGTAGCTTCCCTGAGTTATATCACAAGCTAGCACAAACTTCACAAACTCTACATTCACCTTGATGACTTCCTCATTTGGCAAAGGCATCCCAAAAAACCACATGTACTGTAGTATGTCTAATTTTGGCTCTTCAGAAAAGATTAGGTTCTTCCTCAAAATACACCACCACARAAATGAAGGGCATTAGAAAGCTACTGATGTAATACAGGCAACTGCTGTAAGGTGAAAGGATGAYGTCACTCACAAAGAAATGGAAAATGTGACTTACCCTCACAGGACTCCAGGATGTGGACCACATCACCAAGCTGCAGAGACAGCTGTGCTACCCCTGTGCCTTTGAAATTGTATATAGCTGGAAAATTAAAGCATGAAAACAATATTTTTCAATCCAGCCACACACCACAGTGAAACTAAAATCCCCACRTGTGGGTAAAACCTTTTTTCATTAAGGTTTAGATACTGGGATCAATACACTAGGCCAAACAAACAACTATAATTCCTTCAAGAAGCTCCATTTATCAGCATTAAATAATCTGTTTTCTCATGAGAATGGAGAGGTGGTGAAAAGGGCCAGTGCTGAAAGCAAAAACCAACCAAACGAAATTCAGCAAGCACAGGGACACCAGCCATTGATCAGCAAGGCTCTGCACAGGGTTTAGATGCAGATCTTTGACTAATACACGGCCACAGTGTGTGGCTGGGGAATTGTTTGTCTAMTGGCCCAAAGGATTTAAGCACACAGTTTGCAGAAATGTATGGCTACACTGGTGTGAAAGGTCACAGAGATGCCTGTGAACATGGAATCTGCTGAATTCTTTCCTGGGCTTAGATGCTTTAATTTAACATGAAACTGTTTCATATGGAAGCAGAACCAAGTTTCACAATTTTCTGTATTCTCTGTATGACTCTGAAAAGAACACAGGAGCAGTGGATTCCGAAAGTGTTCTCATCAGAAACTTATCTGCATGTGGTTAAGAAACACCAGCATTTCAGAGAGAACTCAAGAAACTGAGCTCCTCAGTAGTTCTGTTCCAGGCTACAGGATGTGGGCTCTTATGGTAACCATGCCTCTGTAAAGGGTTTTTTTTTTCCTTCCTGGGCTTGGTTACAAATTTCTACAAGARCATTACTGCAGAAGAGATGATTGAAGCTGCAGTCACACAGGAAAACTGACTGAAACCCCAGTTAAACTGTGCAGGTGGGAAAGCTGCTGGGGGTGACTCAGGTGTGCAGGAAAGGTGCTGCTCAGCAGAGCTCTGCCTTGGCTCTGCAGGGTCCCTCCAGCCACACACAGCAGCCAAAGCTGAAGGATTCTGGATGATCTAGAAAGCTGATCCATAAAGCAGAGTTTACCTTCAGCAYCTTCCTGCATTCCTTTTGCTCCCCTCTCCAGGTTTCTAAAGCAGGATATTCATCTTTGCTAGTCCAACAGGTTTAATGATCCATTTACTTACTTCAAACATTTTACTTATTTTACTTAAACCATTAAAGTCTCAAAATAAATTGCCTTCCAGGAAAATGCCTGAAGTAGGAGTGTAGAGATAAATAGATTCATCCTCTTCACTTTACAAGTATTCCATAAATTATGTTTCTTGTTTCTTTTGCCATCATTTGATTTGTTATATTTCTGGGACAGAAATTGGAAGGAATTTCAGATTGAAGAGGCTCACTGGACCAAKAATAAATTCTTGTTTTTATTGACATAGAGAGGTTCCCAGCAGCTCCTYCTCCTGAGTGGGGAGAGCAAGGCTTGAATCATTCAAAATATGGGGAGGAGTAAAAGAAGTGTAACAGTGAAGTGAGGCTCTGCTGCTCAGATTCAGCCATTTGTTCCAAAGAATGCTGCAGACACTTCCTCAGAACTGCCTTAGCCCAACACARAATTGAGTTTATGTGGCAGAGTACATGTGTCTTTCTATTCTGACTGGTCTCTTTTCCAGAAGTGAAGGATGGCAAACAACCCTGCAAAGTTGTTGTGACATTTGAAGAYACATTTCCCTGGAGTGTTTGGGAGGTGAGGGGATGTGGGTGCATTCCCACGCTCTTGGACTCTTCCTGAAAAGTCCATGGAGATCAAGATTATTGTTGGTCAGTAAATACTTTGGATTTCAAAATGCACTGCTTTACTTAGTTGTAGCTGTCTCAAAATATAGATGCAAATTACTGAGTCATATATTTACACTTATTTTTCAGTTTTGCTCT
This sequence comes from Alauda arvensis, assembly GCA_902810485.1. Taxonomy (NCBI): domain Eukaryota; kingdom Metazoa; phylum Chordata; class Aves; order Passeriformes; family Alaudidae; genus Alauda; species Alauda arvensis. The sequence goes on along the minus strand of CADDXX010000127.1, from coordinate 1,359,627 downwards.
CTTAAAACTTCATTAACAGGCCTGGAGGTATTGAAAGGTGCAGTAACAAACTGGCAGAGGAAGTGAATGTATCAGCTTAGATATTTCTAAATGAGTAAGTGGAAACTTAACAACACATATTTTACTGTAGAACTTGGATTGTTGGGTAGGATTAGTTTTAAAAGTTCCTGTACAAAGGTTTGGGCTGCAGATCTCTCTATGCCTTTTGTGATAAACCACACCCCAAACCACCTTGCAAAAAATGTAACAAATAACCCAACACCAACAACTGCATCCACAGGTCTTATCTCCAGCACCATCACAGACAGCTTGACCATCACATCTGCTTTTCTTTTCATTAGTAACTGTGAATAAAAATTTGACTATTATATCCAGTTATATTTTTTTGTCAGCTGTAAGTGATGTAATTTCCCTTACAAACTGGGACCTCCTGTATTTGTGTCACCTCAGAGTTCACCAGCCAAAAGCAGGGTTCCCTTTCCTCCACCCTCTTTGGAGATCTTCAGGGTTTTTGTGTGCACAAATCTGTTTAACTCATTATTCTCTTACAYAAAATAGTATAAAATTGTATATGAAAACCCCATGTGGAATTCAAGCTTTTTGGTGGGATACTCACAACAGGTTTTTGGCTTTTTTAAAAATAAATGCTCCAGTGAGTAGAAATAAAAACCCATTCAAATCACTCTGAAGAACTTTCCTACTGCTGCTCTCCCTGGCATCCTGCATCCCAGCCATAAACACAAAATGAGCCAGCATCCTGCAGGCACAGAAGTGACCCAGCTGGAAGGCCCCAGTGCTCACTCTAAATCTAACAGCAATTACTGACCTCAGGGGCTGCTGAAGTCCTGGCAATAAGATCAGAGGCAGAGATCTGGATGCAGATGCCCTGCCCAGCCCCAGGCTGAGGTGTCCCCAGCAGCAGTGCATCTGCACACAGATGCTGCAGGGCTCTGCCAGGATGGCACAGAGAGTGCCCAGGAACTCCAATTTACAGCTGTGTTCCTAAACAGGAACTTTGCAGTTCAATAAGAACTCAGTTGGAAGATTTGCCCCTGAATGAGCAAGGAAGAAAAACCATCTCTTTACAGCTCACCATAACCTCTGTGGCAATTTGACAGCACACACATATCTCAGCAAACAAAAAAACAAAGAGCCCGGTGCAAACCCCTGAGATTCCCAGCTCCCTCCAGAGCAGAGCTGAAGGCCAGCACACCACAGCATCCCCATTGCTCACAGAGCCAGTGGGAACCATGATTTAGTGCCATATGACTGCAGATAGATTGGCTCCATGATCTCAACACACTCACAGTGTATTCTGTGGGACCTGAAATGGCAAAGGCTCCTCAACACATTAACAGCCAGTTATGCTGGAGGCCCCAGTGCTGCTCTCACCACGGCCCCCTTGGCAGGAGAGCACCTCACAACAAACCCAAATCCCAGTCAGCAGGCCTGCCTCAAGCAGTACTTGCAGGCACAAAGATGCAGCTCCACAAGCAATSCTGCAAATTCAGGAAGCCCAGAAGGCACATACACAGAGGGTAAGCAAGGGATTATCAGAGCCATTTAGCACCTTCAGGGGCTGCCTCACCCCAGTGATGGAAAGGCAGTGCCACAATGACTTGGCACAAGCTCATGTGGAATGCCAGAGGAGAATGCCAGGCTGACAGAGCCAGCCTTCCCAACTGGACCCTGTCCCAGCACAGGAGGGCTTTCCATTGTACCTCAGGAAGTGGGAACAATTACCCATCGTGTCCTTGAGGAGTGCCCAAAGAATCCCTTTCTGCCCAGCCAAACAGAACTGCAAAGATGTGAGCCTCAGCAGCTTCACCTGGGAAAGATATCCACCAGTGTCCATCTCCACAGGAAAAACCTGTGAGGCCTGAAGAAAATCCCTTTGTTTCCATTGAACTCCTGCTCATCTATTGCAGAGCAGTGGGTCTGGTACACACATTCTCCTCTCCAGATAAATGAGTGAGAACAATCCTGTATGGATGGCTGTGGAGACAGAGAACATTAACTTTCCCTAATTGAAATTACATGTCCTCCTCAAACGGCACCAAAAATAAAAACAACAAAAACCTCATACTTTGCACCTTGTTAGGGAGTTTCCACACACTAAACACTCCAGAAGTCTCACAATTCTCCAGGTGACAGAACCCTTCCTCAAGAAGCTGCATTTCCTCAGTGGTAGAGCCCATTTCCCTGCTGTTTATGTGATTGGCCTCTAAGCTCCTGCAAGATGGGGATGGTAAAGGAGGAAAATCCCACAACCTGCAACACTGAAGCCATTTACTAGCCCAATAATCTTACAAATCTTTGCTGCCTGCCTTCCTCCACACGCAGTCCCTGTCCTGTTCTTTATAAAAAACACAAGCATTACATTGTTTCAGTTTGAGACTCACCTTTCTGTTACAAGCCATGTTTCAAGTTGTTTTCCTTGGCTACTTTTCCACTCTCATAGAGAGTTTGGAAAAAAACAAAAATTCTAAGGTATTGCTGAACCAGCTCCTAATTTCACTTTACCACAACAGAAGGACAAAATCATTTGGTATGATTTTGATGCAACAACTCATTAATGTGTCCTGCATATTCAAATAATTGCTAATTAATAGGCTCAGCAAGCCCCCTGTTTAATTTTTTACACTTGCAGCTCCATGTTTATGAGTGCTCAAGTATCCATAAAAGATCAGTTCTGGGTGTTCAGTKATCATTTTCTTCCCATGAAAACAGGGTGAAATTATTCAGCAAGGAGACAGATAAACCTCAGGTGACAATATTATACAGTCCTAACAGGATTTCTTGATTTCTGGAAAGAAACCTGGAAAAAATGTGTTACAGTATTCCAAGCTAAGGATCTTCCCTAAAATCTCATACATCAAGTGTGCCTGAATGACCACAACCTGGCCACAGTTCTGGGACAGGTCAGAAACTCGTCCTAAACCTCTGGGGGGTCAGRAGCTGATTAAATTAATTGCAAACCATGCTCAAAGGGTAACTGCAGTTACAGGTAATGAGTTGTTATCTCAGAAAACAACTGAATACAGATTTCCTTACTTGCCTCACCTTGGGGCCAGATGGAGGTGTTGGCTGACCTGAGCTCCTTMTTTTCCTTCTTAAACACCACAAAGCCAGGATGGATTACAAGAACCAGGAGGCTCTAACATAGCAAAGGAGTCATAGAAACAGTCTTTGACTCTCTACCTTCTCATCCAAAACTGTAGCACAGCCATTTTTCTTAGAACTCCTCATGAAGAACAGGGTATTCAGCCATGATTTTTCCCTTTTCATGAAGGACCATGGATAAAAATATTATTYCCCAGCTTTTGCTGTGTCCCAAGGAGCTGGAACAGTTTGTTGGGTTCAGAGGGTRCATTTCATGGAGGAAAACTGCCCTGAACAAAGCTCTGCTCACTTATACCTCCATCTACTCAGATTTCAGAGATGCAGAGTAATTTCAGAGGATTTCAGTAGATGAAACCAGACAAGGCAGTCTCAGCCTTGTGCACTCAGGCTGAGCATGTGCTTTTCCGCACCTTCAAAGAAGTCACCCCCTTCTCCCCACAGTTTTGCTACAGACATTCATTTTCACATTCAGCAGAAGAGGAGTAAATCTGATGTTTGAGTTCAGAATGCCAATCTGATATTTCACCAGTTTGTAACTTTGCTCCAAGTCTGAGCAGATGGCAAAGACTTTTCATGAGGATCTGCCACCCAAAGCCACCAGCCTGCCAGGACTGTTCCATCCTGTCCTGTCCATAGGAATAGCACAAATTTGTGCTGGGAATGCTGCAAGACTAAGAAGGGGTTTTATGTGTAAATTCAATTGTATAATGCTGAGAATCTGCTACCTGGACTGCTCAATTTAGTTAAATAAAACACAAATTGGGCACCACAGGCTGCAGTTTACCACARCCAAGGGATGGTGTGGCCTTCCAGATCCACCTGCAGTGTTCTCTGCTCACCCAAAGTGTGATGGGCCCCATGTTCTCAAACTGAAACTGCYCATCAGCACAAACTGAAGGCACCCAGCCACTTCTAAGAGACTTGAAAATTCAATTTGAGGTTTGTAATCAGAGACTTAGACCCAAAGACTTTCAAAAACACCAAAGACAAAATGTTCAAAAAGCTCCCAGTGTGYTTTATTCCAAAAGCTCATCAACTTTCACAGAATTTATGACTCAGAAGACTCAGTTTGCCYATTTTTCCTATTTCCCTCAGACACAGGAGGCATGCTTACAACAGACCATAAATATAAAAACTTGTTTGTGACCATAGTTGTCAATACTTTGTTCAGGCCTCACTGTTCCATGAGTTTCATTTACTTGAAATTTGGCAATCACACTGTTTTCCTGCCAATTTCTAAGAATATAAAATTATTTTATTTATGGGACAGGACAACCAGTGCTGGTGGTACATGCTTGTTTGGGTTTGTTTGGTTATTTTAATTGTTCTGTGTGCAAGAGTCTCCCATTTTTCTCACCAACATATATAATGAAAGAATACATTTGGTTTCCAAGGTAGAGTAAAATAAACTGAACCAACAGTTTGGCTAAGCAAAGGAACTTCTGAGTATAAGCTAAATGTTGTTGAATTTGTCCTCATCTGTTCAATTCAAGTAATTGTGCAAAAAACAAAGACAAAAATCTCTTACTGAAGAGCACCTGCCATAAGCCACATGTATGCCCACTTACATTTCTATTCTAACATTGTTAGGAAGTCCATTTGATTGTTGTTTATTTTGCTTTGTGACACACTAACCCACAGACACCGCTACAACTGTGATTTTTACATACAAATATAAAGAGCCTTATAAGGTGTTTAACAGAAAACCTTTCTTTAAGCCAGGAAATGAACCTGGGGCCAGCGAGGGATGGCACTGTGACCACAGGCAGGACACGGCGTGCCCAGGTYGTGTTTTACACCAAACCCTGGGCTCACAGGGAGAGCAGGCAGAGGGGAAAGGGAACAGCAGCAGGTCTGCAGGGTCAGCTCTCCCCAGTGACCTACCCTAGAGTAAATTGTGCTGTGGAGGATGTGAAAAGCTGTCATTAGATTTTGAAAGGTTGTATTTCACAGGATGGTTTTTAACGGGGTGAGGTTTGTTGTACCTTTCAAGTACCATTGAGATTACTACAAGTGCAAAAAGTAGGTGCTTTCTACTATTTGCAAAACTGAAACAGAAAATATTGACACTTTTTATTTTGTAATGTAAACTGCCACCAGAACRGGCTACTCCCATTTTGCAATTCTGCTGCTGGACGTGGACACTGAACAACACCTTATTTTCCTCTTATTAATTTCTTGGTGTTACATTTATTTTCATGGAAGCAGTTGGGTTTTTAATGCATATCACAAAAAACTATGGGCTTCCTAAAATAAAAAATTTCTGTTAGAAGCATTTAGAAGGTTAATAACTAAACAGCAGGGTGCATCTTTCATGTGCCTTAGCTTTGATTCCTACTTGTTTAAGGGTTTAAAAAACCCCTTAAATTTCAGTCCTTCATACAAGTTCCCATCACTCATTTTAAGATTAAGATTTCCTTCTAGAAAGTGCAGCTTACCAGCACAGACAGAGATGTTTTCTGTAACACTGAGCACCATGACAATCTTGCAGAAGCAACTGCAGGATTCCCCTTCCCCTGCTTTGGTTCCCCATCGCCTCTGCCCACTGCACATTATCCAAACATGATCTGTTCAGCCTGCTCCTAACCCACCAAGGTGGGGAAAGCTGCATTCCTGTGCAAGTGGGAAAGCTGGCTCTGGTGTACCTCATGCCATTCTGTTCGAAAGATCAGAACTTGGTACAGATTTGATCCTTTCAGTGAATYCCCGCTGGTGAAGTGCCCGGCGTTAACGCATCCCACCGAACACCTGCCCACAGCCTGCCCAAAGACWCACACAGCTCGAATGGCAGCTCCCTACTCACCCACGCCGCTCTTGTCCGCCTTGTGCCACCTTGCCATCACAGGTGAAGSCGTGAGGCTCCCGGGATGTGCCCCGAGGGGAGCAGGGTTCGGGGATGGGAGCCCCAGGCCGGGGGACACAGGCAGGCCCCGGAAGCGCCGGCGCTCCCCAGCCCCGGGCTGTGAGGGCTCGGAGAGATTTGCTGCCTCTCGGAGCTTCCTTCCTCTTTTCTCAGCCCCAGATACTGCGSCCCGGTGTCAGGGGGGAGGGGAATCCCAAACTGGGTGTTGTTCTTGCACCATTTCAGCCTGAGCTCCGCAGCACAGAGCACCGAACCCCGCGGGCCCGGCTGGCACCGGCTCCGGTCCGTGAGGGCCCGGCTGGCAGCGGCTCCGGCCCGTGAGGGCCCGGCTGGCAGCGGCTCCGGTCCGTGAGGGCCCGCAGGGAGCGGCTCTGACAGAGCTCAGCGCTGGACACCACACAGCACCGGCGTGGAAAGGTGTGACCTCAGAGGACGCTGCATCTGAAAAACCCTGCTCTTCTCACCTGTCCTCTAACAAACACGGGTTTGTGCTCTTCGTGTCTCCTCTCCAAAGAGAAACGGAGTGAAGACAAACTACTTTTCAACCCACACCCATTCTTAAAATTTCTATCATTTTATGTTTGGAGGAAGAAGTGGGAGACTCTCTCCTCTAAACAAAGCAGTAACTTTCTAGAAGACTTGTTTGTCAATACAAAACTGCCAAAAGCAATTTTTAGTGTTTCTGTGCTTCCCCACAGGCTGTGGGAGCCAGCTTGGGTGAGGACAGCTCGGATGTGCAAAAGCCAAAGCCAAGGTTTGGAATGTGCATTAAGGACAATATTCTGAATTAAAGGCAGTATGTGACCTTAAAGCACAAAGTCTGTGCTTTACTTATAGCTGAGAGTTAAAAAAACCCAAACAAAATCCTTGCAAGATTTATTGTTTGTTGGATCTTCTGCTTAGTACAACTYCAGTTGACAAYCCTGTCCTCTGGACATGCCACTGCAGCTTAACAGCCATTGYTCACCCAAACTGTKTAACACTGCYATGCTRCCTCCAGCTCCTGATTTYTGATAACCTCTCCTCTGGTTTTGATAACACATGACAACTTATTTCTTTAGRTTTSAACTAACAATGCTGTGGAGCACAGWCTGCCWGTCTCTCTCCTTRKATGTGGAATTCTGATATATATTTCTACAGGAAAATCACTWCAACCTTTAYCTCAGATTTGCTTGAAKTGGTCCAMTCTCAACCATACTAGCTTAGAAAAKKATTTGGCTCCTTCCTCTCCCCTAAAAGAACATTGCAAGTCATGTTATGTTTACTAAAGTGGGCTAAATTCCCATCAGCTCCCATTATCTCCACTTACAGACAACAGGCTTCATCTAAAAGCTTTTCTGTCCCTGGAAAATCTACTTTATATTGTTATTCTGTCAAAAGCAGATTTTGAGGCTGAACAATTTCATCTTTCAGTTTACTCTGGGTTTTGAGCAGTAACTTCCTAACCACTGGTAATTACCTTCCTCACTCCTCCCAACCCCTGTTGCAGCAAATCCCCTGCTCCCATTCATGACTTGGCCTAAAGGCTGCCTTGTTTTTATTCTCTTGCTCTTYCTTATTGTGTTTCCCAGAGGAAAACTGTTCCTTTGCAGCACTCATTTACAAACCTGCTTCTCCACGGAGGTCTGATACACCTAGTTCATACCATTGTCTTTTGAAAGTAAATGACCTAAATACAGACAGACATTTCACCAGCATACTGGGGTCCAATTTGCAACCCTTTGTGATGCCCTGATGAGATTCTGCAGAGCACAGCACAAAGGGACTGGGCTCTGGCCAGGAGCCTCTGCACTCACCCCAAAAGCCAGCTCAAGGGCCAAAACTCCCCAGGAATTGCTGCCTCCCACTGCCTSCCCTTCCCAACTGCAGCTCAGCATGGCACAGCTGCTGGAGCTTCCTCCTGGCACTTTCATGGTGATGCTCTTGTAACTCCTCAGCTACTGGAACCCACTGGCACTTCACCTCACCCAGCTCCCCCCTGACCTCGAGGGGCTGTGTCTGAAACATTCCCTGCCTGTGACTCCTCAGGAATGGAYTGGGGAGCCAAACCCTTCCTTAGCTGCAGTGCTCTCAGAGCCCAGACAGTAACCCTAAACCCTGTTCCTACAGCAGAGAACAAACCCCAGCACAGTCTAAGGAATTCAGGTGGGCAACCGTTACACCCTTTGCCTGTGGAGGTTTTTATTCCAAGTTGGTTTATTTGTGCAGTTACCCCACACTGATATTCCACAGAAAAAAGTGGGCAGATTTTTCACCCTCACATACCTCACTRTTTTTTCCTTAACTCTTTTTCAGGRCAGAAGCTTTGTAAGGAAAACAGAAAATTCCTTSCTTCCTTGAAAGAYRAAAYTCTCTGTGGAGGAATCYCAAGGCAAATTTACCTTTCAGGAGCACAGGCAGAAGGGAGACAATTCCTGCTTCCTTCAATATTGCTATTAGTTCCAGAACACAAGACCTTGTAAGATGCTGAGTAGCTAATTATCCATTTTTTAGCTAAACTAATTTCCATTATACAGAAGAATTTGAGCAAAGGGCAGAAGTTGCATTTAACTGCCTCCAAATCCTATTCCATGCCAAGATCTGTGAGCACAGCTGCAGAAAAGTGACTGAAGAGACAAACAGAAGCAAGTGAGAAAGCACAGCAGGAACTCTCATGCCCAGTACCTCAGGTGTGCTGTGGCAAACCCAGAGCCTGGAGCCCAGACCCTCTCCCCCAGCTGCCCTCCTGCCAGAGGGTGCAAACACAMACACACAAAAATGAGATGGTAAAGGCTGCACACTCCCAGGGGACTCCAGCAGCAGAGACTGTACAGCAGAACCTGGGGGTAATTAGATAACCCTAATCACTTCCATTCATTTGTTGAAATGACATCCCAGTTTTGTTTGTCACATAAATTAACAAGCTACTGCAACCTAGAAAAAATTTCAGAAATGCTACATATGCCCAGTAGTTCAATATATAGTTAACCATAACATAAACCAACACACAATTAACATAACACATAATTAACTGTCTGTAGACAATCTTCAGCTCAGTACTGCTATTTAAAGTACATTATCCAATGTCAACTTACCAGAGGTTTTCCTCTAAGTAGAGCAATCATGTACCTCAGTTGTTTTATGCTATTTGTGTCTCACAGTAGTGACAGTAAATAAATGTAACTTTCACCACTTGCATAAAATGGATTTTCCCAGAACATTCTGTAGCATAAAAAACAGGATTTCTTCAATGTAACATCATATGAGTTCACATGTCAAAGTCAAGAAGAGCAAGAACTCTTTCATGGCTCTACATCTGCTGTCACTAATAATACCTTAGTAAAAGTAACAAGAAGATACCCTCAGTTTATGTAGCTTCATTAACAGACTGAAAAACTCAGCTACACAGCAAATCTCTTACATGAGTGAGGTGACACAATCTGAGTCCATGACACATTTCTGATTATTTTGTTCAGCAGCAGCCACTGGGCTGTGTCTGATCAGAACTGTGCAGAAATACTCTGGTAACAAGCTGGAGCTGCCTGCAAAAGGGAGATGTCCTCATTTAAGGTGACATTCCCTCCTTTTTAGTCACTTCTGCTGGGACCAGAATCCAGTTTTTGTTGAGGTAAGGGACTGATGAGCTAAAGCCACCCACATGCACAGAGTTCACAAATGTCAGGCACCACTTCAGAGCTGGCAGAGCTGCAAACAAAGCAGGGGGTTGCAAGATTGCTCCCCAATGTATTCTGTTCTATGACAGATTCAAAAAAGTCTTAAAGAACTTTCATCACCAACTACTGAGTCTTTTATTCAGAAACTGCCCAATCCATTCACCAGAGGGAGCCTGAACTGCAGCATCATGACTCAAAKGAAGCAATCCAACTTGCACACAAATACCCAAGAATGAATGGAGCTAGCTGAGAAGCTCTCCTCAGAATTATTCTGCATGAACTCCAGGAAGTGAGAATTGTCTCCTAAAAACATGACACAAGCACCTGCATTACACTTTCTTATCATTTATTGAGAGGTACTTTTTTTTTTAACAAAAAATTCCACAAAAGACATCACCTTCATGTAGAAAATGGATACATGTTTCTCCTCAAATACAATACAGTTACATTTTATAAAGAAARAAATAAACCTTTATTTTAATTAATAGTACAAATACAAGAATCCATAGAGTTTCAAACACTGACCAACAACACACAAGGGTGATTCAAATGCACGTTTGCAAATAGGTCAGCCTGAAAGCTGAAAAGTTTTACATTAGGAGGAAAAACATGAAGAATTCTGAATCTGGAAACTGGAAGGAATTTAGGAGCACATCACTCAGGTGAGTTCTCCATCAACCCTGTCCAGTCTGTCCTACCATATAACAAAATGTCTGCCAGCCTGAAGTTCTCCACAAGAGCCCCATGCTTCAGAGAAAGAGCAATCCCTGTGTTCAGAGACTGTCAAGAGCGGAGAGCAGCCACACCTCGGGTCAAGTGCAGGGAACACAAGAGGTGCCCTGAGGGAGGTCAGCAAAGGCAGCAATCCCAGCCCCAGGGCAGATCCCAGTTCCAGCCTGTGCCCCTCAGCTCCTGCTGAGGCAGAGCCCAAACTGCTCCTTGCAGAAGGGCTTCACTGCTGAGCACACTGAGTTTCAGAACTTGCCTTAGAGGATACATACAATGTGGAATGCCTTTTCTTCTGTGCTTTCTTCTCTGCTGAGATTCTAGTTTCTCTCTTATCTTCTTCTGTAGTTTCAAATCTGGATTCAGCTGTTAACCTACAGGCAAAGCAACCATTCTAAATACATATTTAGTTAATAGAAACCAGGACTAAAAGAAGAATTTTAGGCAAAATCAACAAGAYCATCCATATACAGAGACAGAGCAAGCACAGTTTAAGAAAATGAGACTGAACAAAAGCCTTTTTAYACCAGTCCTAATCACATTTCATTATATAAAACCTCCCCCACACCTCAGCTGCTGTGAAGTGCCTGAGATCAGCCTTCAGAAACACCAGTGACTGTGTCAAGCACAGAAAGGAGATCCAGGCCCCAAAAGCACAACTCCAGGTGAAGAGTCWGAGCAACATCATACAAATGGGATGAAATCAAGCTTCTTGCTTCTACACCACCAAAAARCTACCCTTAAAATAATATTCTCCTTTCAACCTCCTTCCACACTACAATGGCCTTCAGGTTAGTGCTTGGATATCTTAAGTTGGGGGAAGATCTATTTTCATGCTCTAAATTATCTCATTTGTCCACTGACAGGTTTTAATTCTGCTATGAATGTAAAWGGGGATAAAACTGTCTCATTGCTCTGATAACTCTGAAATCAAAACATTAGATTGTGCTCAGATGCCTAAATCTTGTTTTCAACTTAATGACCATGCAAAGATGCCATTAGAACAAGTGATGAACAGTGATATTCTACCCAACCAAATCACCCACAGCCCACTGACTGGTACACATGATTCTTTTCACAAGGAAAGAAATCATGGGAAATGAAGTTCCAAATGAAACATCACTTCATACACAAACTCAACACTTATCAGCTCATGCAYTAAAGCAATTCTCTGGTGACCTTGTGGATTTGTAGTGGTCTCAGGAGCCCTCAGTGAGCACACTCACACCATGGCCAGCTGCTTTCAGTGATGCTTTTCCCAACACAAACAGYTGCTACTCAGTTGTTAGAGACTTATTTGCAATACAGAAAGGTGCAGCTCAACATTAGGACTTATGAGAGGAGCTGTAACAAATATAATTGGGGAAATTCAACTACAGATTCAAACTGCTCTCAAACTCTGATGCATTGCAGGCCATGTGCATGTTACTCCCCATCAGCACTGTCTCAACAGGCTGAAGAGAAACAGGCTCTGCTCTGCACCTTCTCTAGATCAGGGTTTGCTTCACCATGTGCTTTGCATTAAGCTCAGATCTGTAACTGATGGCTGAGCACCTTTTGTCCATGGTCACCTTCATTTGGAGCTGGACAAATCATTAKKGTTTACAGCTGGGAGGAATTATTCAGGGCAGAAAACAATCAGCTGCAGYTGGGGAGTTTCTGTCCATGAACCTGCTCCTATGGCAGATTGCCTCCATTTGTCCCTCCCACTCTTCTGCCTTAAACAACCCCTGTCCAAGGCCACCAAAAACACTGCTCTAGGGGCCAAAACTGCCAACAGAGTTCCTGTAAGCAAGCAGAAAGAACTCAAACCAGRAGAGCAAATAAAAACCACATTCACTTAAATTATTTCCCAAAGCAGCACAACTGGAATTATACAAAATACTGCCCTTTAATGGTATTATAGAATTCTCTTAGCAAATCATGTGACAACTCTGGCAATCCCATTCACCTGTGCCTCTGGGTGAGGAGGACACAGGAGCCAGGCCTGAGGGAGTGAAGCTGAGCCTGGCAGGAAGGGCTGGGGCAGTTTTCTTTCTGACTGCCCCTCTGTCTTTAACTGGCAWGGAGTTCATCCTCCCCAACTCTGCTGAGCCCATGACCAGCTGAGCTCTGCCATCTCTACCCACAAACTTTTCCCATTTGTCCTTTGGAAGAGAGGCAGGAGCAGCAAAAGTGCAGGGGCAGCAAGCTGAGCTTCACCCACAGCCTCAGAGAGCTCTGTCCTGGTTCCTCAGCACAGGGAATGGATCACAAAGAACACACAGTGCTTAAACACTTCCAGCAAATGCTGGTGAAATGATGACATGATTCAAGCTTTGACTCTACAGACTCCAAAACTGAGAGAGAACTGGAGCTCCTGTTTAAGAAGATAAACTTGTTTCATCAGGTGGAGCTTTACCTCCCAAGGCTGAGGGCTGTGCCTAAAACCCCACAGAGCATTATTAGTTATCAGATCTCCTGCTGAGCCAAATGGCCACAGGCAATTGGGCAAAGCCCAAGTGAAGCAGATTTGGTGTTTGTAAGCCAACTAAATAATTTAAGGGAGCAAATAARCCCTTAGACATCCAAGCTCTTCTTTAGATCAAACTCAGGCAAACAACCTCAAATYTCAATTCAAAATAAACTGTGCAGCAAGGGCAATTCCAGTTTCAGAAGGGAAGAAAAGCATTTTATTGACCATTTAGTTGGCCAAACAAGAGATAYCATTGCACATCACCTCTGCATTGCCACAATTCCAGTATGCATTGACAAGTAACAATCACCACTTGAATATTTGAATCTGTGGTCTCAACACTCTCCTATCATACCCTAATCAGTGCCAYCCCCTAATGAGCCACTCCAGAGTGGCTGCAGCCCTGTGGCAGCACACAGAGGTGTGGGCTGAGATCATCCAGCTGTACCTGCCTMAATCCCCTCAGCAAGGAAGTCTCTTCACACACAGGAGTTTGTCACTTCCACAAGCACACTCAGATCCCTTCTGACCACTTCCCCATCACCTCCTGGGCTGAGATGACAAATTCCCAACTGCACTTTCTAGAAATGAAGTTTGCAGCCCTTTCACAGYTACAGTGGCTCTGCTCTCCCACAATTCATGGGCCAATGTCAGAGTTCCACTAAKTACTGCACTAAAATTATTCCAGGCACAAAACCAAGCCCCAGAGACCACTAAGAGCCTTTTCAGATACAGCATCACATTTTAGTTAACACAAGGTGAAACACTGACAATTATCCAYCCTGATTTTTTCCTCCCACAAACTCTCTCATTTCAGGTGCCCACTCCTGATCAATTTGCCAATATTTTGTGTGCCCAAGGTTCAGCCACATCCATCACAGAACAGCCCAGAGATTCTTTAGAAATCTCAGTGATTGTTYAGAAATCCAGCTTCTCAAATATTCAGACTTTAACATGACTTCCTATGTTCAAGCACATCACAGCAGGTCAGGGGTAGAGTAAATCCTTAATGTTAGCCTAATACCATGACTTGGGGTTTTAGTAGTTCATTAACACCATCAGAAACAAACAGAACTTTCTGCCTGGATTTGCCTTTTACAGGCTCATCCTATCACTGAAAAAAGCTTAACAGCTTGTGTGGAGTTTTGTGGCAGCTTAATTATATTCGTGGTTTTTATTTTTCAAATATTTTTCATGTTTTGTTCCTTATTTGAACCAGCAGCAATGGATACAAGATTAGAAACCTCCCTCTGAACTATGGYTTCATCTTCCTCTTCCACTTTTTCTACTCTCTGCTCTCCAGCATCMACTCCAGAAAYAATTTCTAYTCCTCACYCYTCTCCAGCAGGTTTCCCCCTTCAGTACCCATGAACTATTTTCAACTGTTTCCTGTAAGCAGACATTGTATCTTCTTTTCCCAAAGCAATATGAGGAAGGTAAACTTTTCATACCAGGTTACATTCTGCCTGACATGAAGGACAGAGGACATTGTSCAAACCAATACCACCCCTAAATTATCCCAATCTTTCCACTTTYACCCACATCTGACCTTCCTGATCTTCCTCCCTCACTAACAACCCCACATTCTAAACACAGCTGTTAAAACTGCTGTTTCTGCCATATTCTCTTTAAGAAGACTGCAGTGTTTGGCTACTTTAAGTGTGTTAATTAGGTCCATTGCAAGCTTGAGTAACAGACCCAAGAGCCAAAGCATCAATCCAATTACTCCTGAATGCCATTAACTTGGGCTGTTTCTTCCAGCAGATATTAGCAAACTGCAAGCCCAAAACATCTGGACTAACCCAGACCTTTTTCTACCCCCAAACACTTGATTATATGTTTACAAAGATTATGAACAGAATACAAAAAGCATTAGTTGAAAAAGTAGAAAATCAAAGTCTGCATTGTTTTCAGCAGGATAAAAAAGCTGGAGATAAAATGACTGTTCTCAGTTACTTCACCACCTAGCAAAAAGTAACTTCAATTCTTAGATCAGGGGAAAAATTTCATCTTAATTTGGCAGTTTTATTTCCAGCTATTGTGCACCCAGACCATGCATTTCATTTGTCTGACAACACAGACAGCTAATTAATTCTCTATTATCTTATACAGTGAAAGTTAACATAATTCAGGTGAAGAATTATTTAAATAATTCTTAGGCTTTTAGCTAAATCTGGACGCTGCTGGGGGCTTGAAATGTCTTCAAGCAATGGGGAAAGTTATTTCAGAGACTGTTTCAAGAGTCTTTTTTATTAGTCAGTGTTTTAGTCCTCCTAAAAGGCAGTGAGAGGTTCAGTGTGGGCAGCTGGAGCTGAGGAATGACACTGCATGCAACACTGAGGAAATAGATACAGAAGTGGAGAGCACAGTTCATGCAGCGAAAGAAAAGAGATGCAGGTCTGTGCTGAGGGCCTTGAGCAGAGACAGAGGCTGACACTGACCTGGGCACAGCTGGAGCCAGGGAGTTGYTGCCACTCCTGCTGTTGGCAGTAAAGGTGACGTGATTCTCATCTTGGATTTTAACTCTTTTCCTTTCCCTTTCGGGCTCCACAATGTTCCGTAGTGCCTGCAGGGCTGTGTGCAGGGGGGAGGCCTGCAAAGGCTGAGCTTTTGGAGAAGCATCACCTGGCTCCAGCTGCTTGGGAGKCATCTTCTTCCCTTCCTTACTTGGCAACTGACTGAGAGCAGTTTCTTTCACTGGAGTATTTTTGCTGTCAAAGTATTCACAAGTTGTGTTCACTGGAATTCTCTCCCTCTTCTTTTTAGTTTTAGGACCTTTAAGTAATTCTAAAGGAAAAAAAGGAACAYACTTTTTGTACAAAAGAGAAGCTGGAGATGACTTGTCCCCCAACATGTTCATAACAAAACTAAGAATATTTCACATGACTAAAGAGCTTGGAATAGTTCTTAATTAACAATTTATATCCCTTAAACAATGTTTGTTCATATAAACTGATCATCCCAACAGAAGTTAGCTTGAAAAAGGGACAACATCTTTCTCCTCATCTACTCTGTCTTTTCACCAAGGCTTTAAATTAAATTCTCTGAACTGCAGGCTGCTGAGGTAAGCCTCCACAAATAACATCTGAAAGTCAAATCCTTTGGTTGTGGACACAAACAACTTTCCTATCTGGTTCCCTGTTCATGGAATCCCAGAATGGTTTGGGTTGGAAGGGACCTTAAAGCACATCTTGTTCCCATCCCCTGCCATGGGCAGGAACAGTTCCACTGTCCCAGGCTGCTCCAAGGCATGTCCAACCTGGCTTTGGACACTGCCAGGGACCCAGGGACAGCCACAGCTTCTCTGGGCACCCTGTGCCAGGGCCTCCCCACCCTCACAGGGAAGTTTCTTCCCAATATTCCATCTAAACTTGCTCTCAGTTTAAACAGAATCCTCTTCCTCCACAGCTCCCTTGCTTTGCACACACAGGTATCAGCTGTTTGTCAGGTGGGCCTCTCTAGTCAAAATTTAATCTATATTAAGTTACTAAACTGTTCTCCTGTAAATGCTTTGCACCTTATTCCAAAGCTCCTCTCAGCTGCCAACACCCAGAGAGCTGAGGCTTCTCATCACCACAAAGTCACTGCTGCTCTTATGGGAAACACCTGAGATTTAATGCCCCCAACTTGAGTATGGTTATCTACCTGTGCTCTATGAAACACTGCTATTTTGAACTGTAAAACTGCATCCTTTATTCCCATCCAGAATCCTGTTCACATATTCAAATGAGGTCTTGAGCAGGGCAGGGCTTTTCTACTTCAGGTCAGCAGATTTTGGATCAGGTTCTTTCAGAAGGCAGTTATTTTACCATTAAATTCTGCATCTAAACCAATGTCTTCCTGTTTAATGTCATTCCATTTCTAAGGGCTGAGAAGACCAGAAACTTCTGTTTTCCCAGACAGAAAAGCAGTATTTACCTTCAGGTTCATATTTCATTCTCAGCTCATCCAGCATGACCCTCAGGTTCATGTTCTCACTCTGACATGCCTGCAGATGCCTCTCATTGGTGAAGAGCTTCCTCTCAAACTCCAGAACCCTCTGGCTCTCATACAGGGCTTTCATTCTCTGCAGGGATAGTTCATTTTTCAAGGTTTCAGTTTCCTTACTGGAATGGGAGGAAAATTATAAATTCAGTCAGACTTGGACTGGTTTTTGTTTCTTTTAGTAAAGCAACAACTAAGCACTCAACTCCACCTTAAATTGGTATCCATACATTAGTAGGAAAAATCAAGCTTTTTTGTCCTAAAAACATTTTGAGTGTTATCTCACTTTTTATAAGAGAAATAAACATACACAGCCTAAATACTAAGACTTTTCATACAGCTTCCTTACAGATTAACTTTTAATTGCTTCAAGGCCTCAATCACCCTGTATCTAGGAGTATTAACATTATTTCTGGAAGGARGCAATAATCATAAACAGTATTTCTGCTGTTATCTTTAACARCATAAATKAAACTACAAAAAACCCAAYTGTCAGTCCTATAACACAGCCAGGTTGGTTCCACAGCATTAGAAAATGCAGCAAGAACAAAACCCACCTACATATGCAGGCAGTGCACACAAACAGTAACAAAACATGGAGGATAAATACAAGTACCCAGAAGAGAACCCTGCCACAAGCAGGGCCTCAGGCTGGAAGAACTTACTTTGAGTTGTCAAGTTTGATTTGCAGTAAATCAGCATAGTAACCATTCTCAGAATCACTGCCTTTGGCACCCTGAGCAGGTCTGGACTCCTCCATGCTCTCATACAAACTCTGAGAAGAACAAGGGGCAGTTGTCAAGCAGGGACCTTTCAGAAGCAYATCACCTTAGTTMTTARRAGACATTTTCCAKGCATTTTGGTGGAGAGGCCTCATCACMGARGGATTTAAACACAGAAAATAAAACTCAGCTGCTCTGAGTACTTTCTCATTTGTTACAAATGTCAAATAGCACTAAAACTGACAGCACTCTCTCACTGACTGGAAAAGGAATAAAAAGTGAGTTATCTCAACTCCAGGTTTGCAAGCAGCACTGCAGAACAGCTTTCTTGCTTTTTACTTGAAAACACAGGGTATTTAGTTAACCCACAGGGAATTTTCCTCAGCCTTTATTTCTAGGCTTCAGCAGCTGGACCCCAGAGGAATACCAGCCATGCTCATCAGTCAAAATCTCAATTGCAGATTTCAGATGAGGAAGTTGGTTCCCAGTAAAGATGTTATAAATGCAGCACATGCGACACTGGGGTTTTGGTTGGTGGTTTTTTCTGAACACACAGTATTCAAACTGAATCCTGTCCCAGAGACTCCCAGGCCTCTGTCAGTCACTGCCTACAGACACTTCTAATGGTTACTGGAATCAGTCATTCCACTTCCCAACACTACCTAGAGACAGAAGTAATACAGATCCAGCTTAAACATGACAAAACTGGTAAAACAATCAGGCTTCCTCAATTATTGCTAAAATGGGTTAAGCCTGGTTGCACACCCCTTGGGTAAATACAGAACACAGGAGGCTATCCTGGAAAGCAGAACCCTGCTGCACAAGCTCATATACCTCAGTTTGCATTCCAAAGCCCTGGTAAGAAAGGGCCAAACAGGTGCAGAAACATGCAAGAATTAATTCTAATGTTTCACTCTGGAAACACACAAACATCAGTAGCATTACACTGGTGTATACAGAAGTCCTTGTGTGTTTCTCACTCTTCAAAATACTGACAAGATGTTTTCAAGTTGTGTAAGAAGACTGAAAAAAGTGCTTCACAAATTGATTAAGCAATTCAGTTTTGCTAGAAAGGAGCAGACTTCAGCTGCAAAGTTAAGACACAGCAAGAAAATAAATACCCAGGAAATTCAATAGAGCTGAGACACTGCAGGCTAAAGCCTAAGCACACACAGTAAAAGTGCCAAATGTCTACTACACCTTCCCAGAGACAAACTGGATGGCACAGCTCAGTGAGCTTTGACCAAGTAACTGAATTTAAATGCTAGAAGTAACTATAAAAGATATGAAGGTATTTCACACAGRACAAAAAAATTGTTTCTTCCACCCAGGTGTTGGGTGGTGGATAATTTTCTGCTTCTCTGCACTTGAGGAGTCCAGTATTTTCCAGCTGGAAAATACAATTCATGTCAAATAAAGATACGAGTCAGCTTTTGGATCCCTTTACAAACCCAAGCATGGACTTCATAATGGACAGTTTTCATAATTCCTCTTGTCATCATGTTTTAGCTTCTAATTACAGATTTCTACTTAATTAAAAACCACATACCTTAAATTTTTCTAGCTGCCTCACTTTCATGAGAAGATCTTCTATTTCACCATTCTTTTGCTCTAACATGGACTGCAAACGTTCCAGCTGATCAAACTCWGCCTGGGAGCCTTTCAGCTGCAGCAGTGTAGCCATCTGCAGCTGGAAAAAAGGACAAAACTATTTACARCAAGTACTGGGATTAGTGATTGAAAATCCCAGCCTTTTACACAGAACTGTTTGGGCACTCAAGCCTTGTAATTCTAAACCTGAATATAGAAGGGCACTGGATGTTTGAACTCGGTCTTGAGGACATAATCCTGGCAGTTCCCAGCACAGCCATCCCAAGGCATGAGGCCAGCTGAGATGTCACTGAGCAGAGCAGTGCTGAGCTGTSCCCCTCATCTCTGTTTTGGCTGAGGAGCACACAAACACACTGCCAAGGACACACACAGCATTCCACACTCACACCATCAGCACCAAGCCAGAACCCAGCCTGAGCCCAGGCTGGTTTGTCAGAGCTCATTCAGGAAAACCCAAAAGTGTAACCCCCCCTTTTCAGTTCTGCTTTTCAGGTATAACACCACCATGTTTGCCTTCTACAWTATTAACCCAAGAATTTCAGCTTTTTCTGCTTCTCCAGTGGAATACATYCTTTCAAGCAAAAGAAGATCCTCTGTCACCACAAAGGAGAAGCTATAAAAAAACTTATATTTGGGGCAATATTTCTGTTGGTGTTAACACAATATTATTGGAGTACAAGGGTCTCAGTACATTCAGTTACAGGTCATAAATTAGACATTTAAACAACAGGAAATACAATAAATGAAAGACTTCACAGGTGTTAGTGAAAACAGACATTTTGATCAGTCCAGTCAGAATGGATACCGTAACACTGGGAGAAATCACAGGGAAAGGMTCAAATGAAAAAATGAGATTACAGAGAGAAAGCAAGAACAGCATTTACCCTACAGAATCTCTTATGTCAGGTAAAGGGTACTGATGATTCTGTGTACAAATTGGAAAGATTTGTAATGAAAGATTCAATCATCTCCTCAGAGTTTCTACAAGATGTAAGGGAGGCAAAACTGTAAACTGTAAACTCCACCTCACTGGCTGACTAGAACTGTCCTTACAGTTCCCAAGCACAGACACCCAAGCTTTTTCCCTTTTCTCTTTAAACCCTGCTGCTGTCAGAATTGCAAATTGCAGCTGATCTGCATAACAGAGAGCAGGAACCTAACTGGAAAGGATGCTCTGGACAAGGCAAAACACACTRGAGGTGGTAAAGCTTTCCCAGGAGTGCAGTGCACATTCTGTTCAGGAGTCAGACCCTCAGGATTTACCAGTAAATAATCACAGTGAGATTCTTCAACTGAAGGAGCAACAGCAGTTACCTCTCCTGTGGTAAGCAGCTTTGAGAGGAGAGATGAGCTAAACTCAGCCTGAGCTTTAACTGGCAGCATCTCAGTGCAGCACCACACAGAGAGGATGCTAACTGGGATCTAAGCAGCTTAAGCAAAAACAGCTGTCCTAACAAACTACCCACCTCCAATRCTATCAGAAAGAATTTACAACAGAAGTCCAAATAAAAGCATTAAGTACTAGTACAGGGATACCAATTTACCTCAATTTTTGGTACTTTTAGTGTTAGGTGTGTTTCTTACATCTTTCAATTAGTATGGCTGACTTATCCCCTATTACAAGGAGAAAATTCCCAAAGGAACTGAKCCTACCTAATGACTTTCCTCACTCAAATTCCTGCTGTATCAGCAGGGATTTTCTTCTTTAAGACCATTGTTTGAACTATTTTCAACCTACTCCACAAAATCTAGGTAATAAAACCCTTCAGTGCAACTCACGATTATCACCCTTGATGTTTAAGCACTCTCCTCAAACTGCATGACCAAGCAGTAGACCAAAATGAAAGGATCCACTTYAGCACTGGAAAAATCATGAGACCAACATGAAGACAGCTGGCAGCTCTGCAGCATCCCCTTGACATTATCTTGTAAATCAGCTTCTGCTAACTAGTCCTCAACAATATTAACCAACATGCTCCCATCCTATAACAGTGCAGTTTAAACTAAAGAGTTTAGTTATGACTTATTCTTACTAGTAAGTCATAACAATAGGGAAAAGCAAGAAGAAAAATATGGATAAAGACAAGAAAGCAAGACAGAGGCAGAAAAACCCAAATCCCTACAGGTGGTAAAAGCCTTTTGTTTTCTTTATGTTCATTCCTGACAACCACAGTTAATGCACAAGTACTTGATTCATGTAGTACAAGAATTAGACAAGAAAAAACAATTACCAAGACAAATTGAATGCTAGTTTGACTGAAAGGAATTGTGTTTTTATCCATTAAACAACTACTGCCAAAGTGAGCAAGCATGGTGCCTTCACTGTAAGGTGGATGCTGTTGAACACAACACCATCTCACTTTTGTTTTTAATCCCATTTCCCTCCCCCCAGATCACTGCACCATATTTTAAAGATAACAAGTCCCCTGGCCTGTGACTTAAAGCAGTGCCCTATCAGACCCAAGGCCACCCTGGAGTATTACAGGAATCATCCTACCTTCATTCTCTGCAATTGTTCTCTAGTGAAAGCATGCTGCTTTTGGAGGGACTGATACTTTACTTTCACACTGATCAGCTGCCGCTCCATCTCTGCCCTACGGTCCTCCACCTACAGAACATGGCCAACAATTATTACTGGAAATCACAACACCTGCTCTCACCTGCATGAGGAGTTTGATAAGGACATGCTGCTTGGCAATGGTGTTCAGTCTGCAAATACTGCTTTTCCAGCAACATGACTTGAAAACACAGGCTACTGTCACTGCCCTGGGAYAGAAGTGAGCAGACAGTGCCACTGAAGCCCAGTCAGTGAAATGCAACAGATTTTTCTTTAGTTATTTTGATATCAAAATAAAGTAACATTTCATATGCTTCAGTGTTGCTGTAGCATAGTTTTGTCCCTGGCAACAGAACAAACAGTTTTAAAAAAATCTGAACTGTTTCCCAACTTCACCCCTCTCCTGGATGCTGCCATGAAACAATGCTCCCCATGCACTGAACTCATACTCAAAAGCTAATTCCAAAACCCTCCCAAAAGCTCAAACATCCAGAGATTCTCAGGATGTTTGTAAGGCAGCTTTTAGCAGCTCTGTTAATATTTCACACAGTCTTCTACATGACAGATGGATTTATCAGCTGAACACAACTTAAAATCAAGAGCTGCAGACAGAACTACCATGAACCCTCAGTCACTATCTGACTTGACAGTCAGATAACCTGAAGTGTTTCCATTAAGTTTACTAACTCCTTATCTTCAGAGAGAGCATGAAACAATTTTCCACATGTCAGATCAACACTGAAGTCATATTGAGGACTAGAGATACATGCTGGCCAGATCAGGTGCAAATACTCTCATATTTTCAACACAATATAAAAAAGAAAACTGAAAACACTTCTCAGGCATCTGTTGTACCTCAGCAAAGAGAGAATTGCCTTTGCTTGTAGGGTCCAAAGATTGCTGCACTGCATGATCCAGCTGAACYTGGAGCTCCTGATTAGCCTCACGAGCTTTCTAGATTAAAGCAAAGAGGATATTGGTCATTTAAGCATCTGATGTACTGCATACATGAATTTAATCAGACAGCTTTAACTCTTTAATTTCCTATACTTTAGCAGAGATTATAYTGTACTGAAGTCTTTAACTGTCCATACAGTTTTAGTAACTAAAAGACAAATTCATTTCATTTCACTAAACCCYTTAATATTCCAGTTGTTCTTGAGGACAAGAGCACAACTAAAAGCCTTTAAGAGTAAGCTTTGATGTTTGCCAAGTGGATTAATGATATTCAGACCACTCTCCCCAAAACTGATTGTCAGTCACAAAAAGCTCTACTTCCCAGTACAAGATTCTCCACAAGACTCAGCAGGAACCTGAAATGAAAAGGAGAATTCTGCCAGTGATCTGCGAGAAGGTCAAGAGGCAGAACAGTGCCATGCAAAGGCTCTCCTTCCACAGTTACCACAAAACAAGGCCAAAGAGAGCTTTTACCACCAGGCAACACCAACATGGCCAACCATTATCCTTGTCTCACACAACTCCTCAAAAATTCCTGCTTCACCTGTCAACACAGCTGGTGCACTGTCTACCACTGTGAAGTAAAATTAAGAGAATACCTCTAATGCATTGCAGTAGAACACAACCTCTTTCTCCCTCTCCTCCTTCTCCCCCTGCAGCCGCTCCAGCTGGTTCCGCAGGTTRCTGTTCCCCAGCTCCAGCTGCTCCTTGATGCACTGCAGCTCACTCAGCCTTTCCTCATCACTGGCCTAAACAAACAAACATGCACGACATCAAAAATATTTAAAACAAGCAGGCCTAAGTAAACCAAAGCCACTTGTTAGTAGTAATTAGTTTTTAATAGAAAATATTATCTTGAAGAAGAGAGGGTGTGAAAGCCTAGCTGTTAAGGCAGTTATTTTTTGCTGTGCACATTGAATAAACGTGGCACTGCAGGCAACACACCTAAAAATGAACTGAGCAAAAGGGCAGAATTTCATCTCCAACTAGGCTACACTGCAAATTCAGTGCTGCTCACACACCTTCTGGCTCTGGAGCTCAGTGAGCTCTATCTGCAGGTTGAGCATTTCTGAAGACATGGTCTCATGGACACGCTCAGACATCATGTGCAGTTCTTCTGATTTGGCAGCAATTATTTCCTTCTGATGCTCCACTTTTTGTCTCAGTTGTTTCTCTGAGAGTCTTGTTTCATCCAGTTCTGCTTTCAGGTTCTCCAACTTAAAAACAGATGACAACTAAGTAGCACCATTTCATGGTGAATTCTTAAAAAGCACAATATTTCTGACTGTTCCAATTACAGAAAATGTCTTAGAAACACAAGAGTAGCTTTGAAAAATAAGCATTGAAATGTACTGTAATTCTTAAGTGACTACAAATATTTTTTAAAAACCAATCAAACAAGCTATTACACATTGTAACTATTTATTATTTCTATTGGTAGTTAAGAGTGCAATTACAATTATTTCCATTGGTAGTTAAGAGCAAAGTTAAGCAACCAGTATCTAAAATTATATTCACAACCTTTTAGCTATTTATTAGTTACCAAACCTTGTTTTTAAGGTCACTAATTTCTTGTCCATAGGCTCTGTCAAGCTGTTCTTTCTGTTTATCCAGCTGCACATTTTGCTGTTGCTTAAGGGAATCACACTCAAAATGCAAGCTTTCCAACATTCGATTCTTGAGYTCAATTTCTCTCTGCAGAGTGTATTTCTCTTGTTCAAATTTCTGAAAGAAATGACACCCTAATAAATCTAGATGTAATCGTACACTGTTGCCTAAGCATTGATGAAAAAGCACAGAACTTCCATGCTTGTAGCTCATTTAGTTTTTTCTTGGGAGTGCCAATTAGAATATTTTAAAAAAGAATAGAAATAACTGTTCTAAAATGTTATGATTTATAAATGTTGTGATTATAATCTGATTGTGCAATATCCTCTTCTTCATRGAAACTCTGTATTTCTTTGCACCCAACAGGAAAGGTGTGGGTATCTTTTCTGCAAGTGTCATAAATTCAGMCAGAGTTTACATGCCTTTTCTACCMCTAGAGAACCCATTTATGTTAAAAATTACTACAGACCATCAAGCAGAACAGCTGAGTTCAATAGTTTTTTTAAGACAGCTAAATTGTCTGCTTCATAATAGATCCCATCAACTCTTTCAGACTGAAGAATAATTTTTTAAACAGCATCCATCTATGCTTGATTGCATGTTTGCTAATTACAAAGGGTGGCTTCATTTTGCTCTTCCATTCAGCCAGCAATTAAGGAAAAGAAAAAGAGACTCTTGAAAGCAAAAAACATAATAARGAAGCCAAATTAATCTAAATATGCAGATTTTTTTTTCCTTTTCAAAATAACCTAACTCTTGAGACACACACCAGAATGAAACAGAAACCAAAAAGCTATCAGGTATCAAAGTGACCTCTGTGGCCTAGACACAGCTTCTCAAGGACAGGCTTAGCTCTCTAATACCCAGGGCAGGAGCATAACACCAAGATAAAGACTGGCCACAGGACAGGTTTGGGAGTGCACAGCTTGGCCAGAGCCATGAACAACAAAATGCCAGCAAGAACCTGCCAGCAAGCACACTGGTACACAAGAGCACACAGAGCTTCCTCAGAGACTTTGTGCCTGCTGGTGGAACCCACACCTGTGTTCACAGGAACTGCCTTGGCTCTCAAACTGCCAAGAGGAGAGAGCCAGAGAGAGATTCAAAAGCTCTAAAGACTCAGCTGGGTGAGCACAGCTCCCATACCAAATGTTATTCCACTGTATGAAGGCCCACAATTCCCACCCTCCACCCCTRGAATCCAAGGTACCAGCCAGGCTCAGGAGTTGGCTCCAGCCTCTCACAACCTGTGGGAGCAGCTTGGCAGCTCAGTACCTGCCCTCTCTGCTGGTCAGCAGCAAAGGATGATCCTGCCCTGTSCCTKCAGCTGCCTCTCACACAAAGCTCASTAATGGTGAACTGACCAGAATAAAAACCTCTGAACATTCAGAACAGCAGGGTGCTGCAAACCTCCAGCTGCTACAAAACAAACCTTGCAGCTCTGTCCCAGGAGAAGGGATGGAGGCACAGCCAGAAACAGACTAGATGAAGATAAATAATTTATGTGAAACATGGGCTGGCTGAACACAAACATGAACATTAAAGCCTTTATGAAAAGTGGAAGAGATTTTCCCRACTGAAATTTTCTATAACAATTACTAAAGAGAAAATTGCTTGACTAAATAATACCTCTGTAATTCAGCACTATACTACTCCTTTCTCTGAGCTGCTAAGAAATGTGCTAATAAGTTCAGAACCCCAGGGTATTTGGAAAAATTTGAAAATTTCACTACAGAAAAAAAAAATCAATTTTTCTTGCTGCTAGCATTCTTCTCACAGCTTTTAAGTGATATGAAGCTGACTGGAAGAGCATACACAAATGAACTGCTAAACAGAGGCAAAACACATGCTCTGAAGCMCATTTACTTGAGCATTTAGCATTCATTTTACATTAAAGGCAATTAGTCTTACATGATACTGAACACTTGATGCATAATCAGCTATGAAACCCTGTCCCRGTTAGATACAATTATACTTAATGTCTTCAAGCTGAGAAAAAAGCCCYCTCTACAACTACTTAGAGGTTTATTAAAATTAATCTAGATGCTAGAAGGCATGTAAAACACCTGTGCCTTTCAGAAAACAGTTGAAATAAAACCAAGTTCTGGTTTTGAACCTGGAGAAGAATAGGCAGTCATCACCTCAGTTTTCTCAGTCAGTTCAGAGCGTGTTTGATCCAGCTGATGTTGAACCTCACTTTGGGACTCCAGCAAATGCAAGCCATATTGTGCTGCCTTCCTTCGCTCGTTCTCTGCTTCCTTCAGTTGCTGTTTCAGACTTAAAATGGTCTCTGCCTCCATTTTTCTTTCTTTTTTTATTCAACACTGCAAACAAAAATTATTAAATAAATATATTGCAGTAAAAACATTTTACAGATAAGAGTAGCTTCTGAAAGAAGTTACTGGACTTCCTTTCTTAACCAGGATAACTTGTGATAACTTGTGCATTGTGAGTGATATACTTGTGCATTAATACAAGACATGAAAAAAAGCTCACAAACAGACCTGTGAACAGTAAAATAACAGTTATTTCTTCATAAACTTGGTTACTGCCCTTTTTCTTGATTAGATCTAACATGCAGCAAAAGCAGTCCTGTGCACCCAGCCTGGTTTCTTTGTACATCACACCCAGAGTTCATTTAAGATAGAGCTCTCTTGCCAAGTACAAGACAATTATACAACCTTAGAAAAACACTGCTGTGCACTTGGCTGACACTATTTTCCCTGTATTAAAAGCAAGCCCCACCAAGGGCAGCATTACTTGTGTAACACAAATAACACTGAAGATCAGCGTAGGCAGCTGCCTTAGCAGGACAGTGCACTCCTAATAACATTATGTGGGACAGAGAAACAGATAAAAGGTAAGGAAGACTCAAAAATAGAAGTCCTGTTAAAATATATGGAGTTTAACACAGGCCTTTGCATTTATTTAAGTGCTTAATAGAGTCTTTCCAAATTTGGTTGCAGCAGGTAACTTATTTGTAAATAATTATCTCCTTGTCAGAAAGGAGATGATTATTGCTTCAGAAAATTCATCCTTCTCTCACTGTAAACAGAAGACAGAAGGTGAATTTTGCAAAAAAGTTAGTTTACTTTTAGAAGTAAATCCAACAAACCAATTATTTAAAAATAATAAAAACCAAGTCAAATTAACTCCATAAGCTTGTGTGACTGCTTGYTCCCAAATCTGCTAAATCAGCCTGCTGCAAAAAAATCCTATTAAGACAGAAAATGCTAAGTAACTTGGGCTTCTGAACAACATATGCCAAGAGTTTTCTCAGAAGGTAGGAAATAACAGTGAGAGACAAACAGAAAAAAAATTTTCAGCTGATTTTTCAAAGGCAGGGTCCATTACTTTATATAATTTCAGAATTAAGGTAATTCTGTGCTGGTGACCTAACTCATGCTTTTTGTTCTCACAGAAGCAATTTATTTGTTGCCATTTCTTACTGGCACATACATCATTCTTATGAATGTTATGATAGCCATCCTTCATTTTTTTTTGCTTTTATTCAATATGAATAATTCCTAGTGGAGATACCCAGCTTCTCCTAATAGAAAAGAATGTAATTAACACGCAGGAGTAATTGTGCCAATTCCTTTCCAAGGCACAAGACTGAAATGATCACATTCTGGTTTTTGCATTTCCTCCTCACTTGTTGCTGTCCAGGTTTAACACATACAAAGTGACTTTATCCAGCCAGGCTTTGAAACTTCAGTTTTCACCTCTAACAATGGCAATACTAGTTTTACACTTATACTAAAAAAGCCAGTGAAACACAGGAATTTTCAGTATTATAACACAGAATCATCAGTATTATACTTCTGCAAGGACAGGGACACCATGTACAATTTAATAATGAAGTGTTTAAGGCAAGGTTGTAGCAACACAAGAACATAAGCAATAACTTCTGGCATGCATTTCCATTAGTGAAGAGGATGAATGAATCATTTTTCACTTACATAAAAAGACTTTTAAAACAAGCTTTATTTTCTGATCAGACAACAGCATAGAGGCAACACAGCCATTTGGCAGCTCCTAGTTTACTAAATTAAATGAATAACATGTTCAACTCACCTTCAGAAGCCCATTGRAGTATTTCCTGACCTTATTCTGGCACTCCACCTTTAAAACAAACAAAAAAAAAAGTAACAGTTGTCTAGTCTGGATGAGTCTGAGCTGCCCCCAGAGCACAGCCCTTCAGAGCAGTCCCTTTTCAGAACAGGCTTAACCCTGCTGGCAGCCTCATGAACATGCAGATCACAAGCTAAACCCCCACATAAATGCTAATCTTATTCAAATCTCAGGAAGGCAGCTGTCAGACAGTTTAGAAACAGCCAGATCAGGCAAAGGATAGCTGCTCTGCAATTGGCCTCTGGGGCAGGTAAACAGGCTCCAGTCAGGGACATCTGCTGGAACACCTGTAATTTTTAAGGGGTTTTTGGGGATTTTTGTCCCACTCTCTCCTACTTCTTCMATCTCTTTTGCATTTCTCTTCCAGTTTCACATACAAGAACTCTGAGCTCCTAATAAATTATTTACTAGACAACAGAAAAAACATCTTATGGATTTTTTTCTTAATTTTATARTTGAAGTATAGAGGAAAAGAGAAAGAGCTTTCCTATTCACACATTCCTGATGACTGCTAGGGAAAATAATAAGTATGCCTTTTGCAGCATAGCCAGCCCCAATTTTTCCTTGTCAATTCTGGATGAATCAAACAAGTCCAGGTAGTTTTGTTCATTAAGTTCATTAAGAAATAACAGCCAGCAATTTAATATTATACATGAGGCTAAGTAAATTGAAATATACTATATATATATATAGAAAATGTTTTAAGATCAATTGAATGGGTAGCAAGGTGAGGAGGCAGGAGAAGGAAGTAAGAGACATCAATCCTCATTTATTCTACTGAGTTACAAGAGTTACCCACTTTTCTAAATATCTTCAAAAACTTACTGAGAGATTCTATGGTGAGAGCTGCACACCTCGATTATCCAACCATTCAGGTACTCCTTAATAAAAGCAATAGGGTAGGAGATAAAAGGCAGTCTCCTGGCAGGCCAACTCTTTTCTCCCACTCCAGCACAGTTCTTCTGGTTGAACCCCTATTCCCCAGGGCCACATGTAACAGCTGTCTGCGCTCTGATCCTGTCAGAAGCACCTGTGCAATTTTCTGACCAGGAACAGAATTACCAGGGTAATTTCTCCCTTAGCCCAGGCATTCCTCCTCAATTCCAGCCAGTTACTYACACAAGTCCATATCTGCGCCTACCACGTCGCACGCTTAGGCTGAAAGATTGCCGGAGCCGGTCATCTTCCACCAGCAGGCTCTCGGGTGGGTCAGTACTACAAAAAACATAGAAATATCACACTACAGCCTCATCATTCATCCAGCAGAGAGCCCGGGCAGGCTCTGGCAGCGCTGTGTGTCACTAACGCCGCGTCCCCGCTGTYCCCCGCTCCCGGGCACGACCCGCTGCAGAGCGGGCCGGTGACCGGGCCTGAGCCCCCACCCCCGGTACGTCCCGAACGGCCCCGAGGGTAGCGGGTACGGGCTCGCCGCGCCCCGTGGAGCAGCAAACAGCACCACCCGCTGCAGGGAACGGCTGCAGGGAACGGCGGCCGGCACCGGCAGCAGCCCCACAGAGAGCAAACCCCGCCATCGCTCACCCCTCGCTGCCCCGTCCCGCACCGCCCGTTGCCGCCGTTCAAACTCGGCTCCGCGGCACCGCCCAAGTCTCGCGAGATCCGCCCGCCTCTCGCGGGGGCGGGACCGTGAGGGACCCCGTGAGGGCGGACCGTGCCGCTGACGTGCTCCGTGGGGGCGGTCCGTGCCCATGACAGCGGTCCGTGCCCGTGAGGGCGGTCCGTGCCCGTGTGGGACCCCGTCAGGGTCCCGTGAGGGCGGTCCGTGCCCCTGAGGTGCTCTGTGAGGGCGGTCCGTGCCCGTGTGGGACCCCGTGAGGGCAGTCCGTGCCCCTGAGGTGCTCCGTGAGGGCGGTCCGTGCCCGTGAGGGCGGTCCGTGCCCCTGAGGTGCTCCGTGAGGGCGGTGCGTGCCCGCGGCTCCCGGGGCGCTCACCGTGACCGTGTCTCAGCGCTCCGCAGGGTCGTGGCCGCCCCGTTTTTTGGCATTAAATACCGCAGCGTTGTCCCGGCAGCGGGAGAGCGATTTCTGTGCTTTACTCCAGTTTGCCCGACGTAGGGAGCTGGGCGGTAACACGCGAAAGGCTGGCTCACCGATCGGCAAAACTACGCTATTTATGTATTTCAGCAAAGGCATSAGCACTCATTGGATACGAATTCCATACCTTTTCTATTCATGAGTGCTCAAACCGCTGTTTTATCTCTGGTTTCTGGTGCTGATCCCTCAGCTTCCCCTCCTAAGGGGATGTCACCTCCTTGCTTTCCTCAGCCACCCTTAACCTGAATTTCTGTGCAGCTTTGCCGTCCAGGCTACACGGCAGGTTAAGTGTTTGTAGCACAGCTCTCAGTAACCTTCTGTTCTAGTTTCTACTCATCCTCACTTCCATACCAGGGAGGATTCCCACGGAGGGATTTTGTAGTGCTAAAGTGTCCGTGATTCACAGATTTCCTAAGGCAGTGAAGATCTGAGCAATATTCACCAAGAAGACCAAAACCCATCACCAGGAGTGTTGCACCATGGCTGTTTGGGAATCCAAACACAAGTGTCTAGGTACTTTTTGTTTTGGTTTTTTGGGTTTTTTCCCCAAAACAAAACCTTAGTAATTTTTACCTTTCAAGCAGTGATTAAAATTTTAATCTGTTCTGCAAGATTAATATATTTTGTACTYGTTATTCTACTTGATGTGACATCCCTAGCAAAAGCCACCACACATAAACCTGTGATAGGAAATTCTGCCTTTAGTGAAACATCAAGTAATGCAWGGTTAAATTCAAGCAACAGGCTGTAAGTAGATGCAAGGAGCAACTTGCATGTACTTACAATCCTGTTTGGTGCAACTGGGACAGAAATCGGTGTCCTAAGAAAAAAGAGGCTAGGAAAATAAGCAGAGTCTAAAATTTGACAGAGGGAGCCAATAAAACACTACTACTATCAAATTTATACTACTTCTACTTTCTTATCAAAATGGGAGTCTAGCTTTTGTCAATAGAAATGGGATCAAAAATGAAATACAGAGTGGTCTAGACATGTAAGAGTACCAAGTTGATTAAAACAGGGCCAGGAAACAAGACAATCCTGTCCTAATCCTGATTCTGCTGTGTTCACTGTGATTAACCACTCCAAATACCCACAGCTAAACCTCCTTGCTTTAAAATACAGATAACAGGGACTTAATTAACAAATCCATGTAACTCCCCTGACAGTGAGTACATCTTGGAAAACAAGAAAATACGTTGTAAATGCTAAGTATTAATATGGTTACTCCACCCTCTTAGCCTCTAAATTATAAAAGAGTTACAGTAGCTGCTGCTTCCCCCTCTTTGGTTCCACAGTTATCTATGATAGCTGATGTTTAATACATGAAATAATTTASCACACTCCATAATATTTTCCTCAGCTTAGAATTTCCATTTGTGCTTTAAAGCAGAGTTAGGAGCTCAGATGCAAAGTAACTAATTCATTACTTTARGAATCCATTCTCTTCAAACATGTTCTCTACCCCTTGCTGAAATGGCAATCACAGGGACAGTTTTACAGACCATATCTACAACTTGTGAATAGAAAATACAGGCATGGGTTGCTGACAAGCTGTTAGCAATTTGTCATCTTGCAGAATGCTGCAGGACCATTCCCTGGTGTTACAATATCCAATTCTGATGTACACCAGCATTCCTGAGCGTTGAAGCTGGATTTCACTTGAARAGGCTGTAAGAAGAGCATAGAATGACAAGGTCATTGTGCCCATTGATTGTGGTAAATATGGCTTTATGGAAACAAATASTTCCTTCTCACTTATCTATGAGAGGACTGTCACTTTTCATGTTGAGGTTATATTTAGTCCCTAGCTTGCTACTGTAATCATAAATTTACTGTTAGGAACTTTTCTCCACTTCCCACCTCAACAACAACCACTGCCCTTCAGAGATTCTACAAATCCAGCAGCTACTGAAGCGTGAATGTTTCCCGAGTGTGGAGTTTGTGTACTTTTGTTTATTGACATTTTGTATCAGCACACTTAATTAACTGAGAGCTGTGCTACAAACACTTAACCGTGTGCACTGCTGACCCTGTATAAAATGGAAATCCATGTTTTGTGAGTCTTATAAGTAAGGGATTAATTGCAGCAAGTAAGTGTGTTGGTGGGTTGTTGTTTTTTTTTTTTTTCTCCTCTGAGGAGGAGGCTTGTTGCTTTTATCAGCATAGAAACCAGTGAGTTAAAAAAGCCCTCATGGTTTTTCCCTGCTAATTGCTCAGAGTAACATATGAGCTGACAAATGTTTTACTGACTGTGCCTGAGATGCCAAATGCTCCACGGAGCAAGGGAGTTCCAGCAGTCTGTGAGAAGTGCTGATTATACCCCTCGCTTTGGCACAACTGACCCAGGCTTCACCACGATAAAACTTACTGGAGCATTAGAGTGTGGTTTATTTGTTTGTTTGTTTATACATGCTCTTGCTCTTCATTATTTAAGAAGACTTAAAGCTGCACAACTTAAAGCCATGTTATTTGCTAGTGCAGCTTCATAAAAACCCAGGTTCAACTCAGCAGGTAAATATGAAAATGTTCTGCTTTTTTGAAAATGAGACACTTTCACCTCCCATTAAACAGAAGCCAGGCTATTAATATGTTTTAATTTATTACTGTGAATACCAAGAGCAGTAATAGCAATACCTGGGTTGTTCTGTGAGGAACTGGAGTAGCTCAGTAATTACAGCAACAGATTGAGRGCCAGTGACTGCTTTAATCCTCTCTAAACTGTTAGACACTGACCTCATCCAAATCACTCATCTCACTATTTCAGGCATCTTAGCAAAACACGTCTTTACTTGGCACTTTTCTTAACATTCTCACCTTAAATAGCCTTCTGTGGCCACATGTGATCACTGCAAAATCTGGCAAGTAGGTGTGAGAGCTACAAAACCAAACTCTCAGGTTTGTAACTCCCTTGTGAAACCTTTCCATTACTTTTATTTAGATTGCTCACATTTTTACTGCTCGTTTGACTGGGACAAGAGCCTCACAATGAGCTTCCAGGATTTATGTAATCGTGKAACCCAGTTATGAAATATACTTTCTTCAGTGTGCAATATATTCTTAAAAGAAAGGGTAAAATTTGATGCATCTTTAATATTTTCCAAATACCCTTGGCTAAAGTCACAATTGCAACACAATTGTGTTTCTAAAAACAACAAATAAATGACAAATAAAGTTTTATGATAACTTCAGGGAGTTGATTTTTTTGTTGGTTTGTATCTGGTAACTCAGGGGATCAGTCAATGCCAGAGCAAGGTTGCCAAATCCACACGCAGTAGAACTCGGAGCATAGGGTGACTCAAAGTTATTTTCACTTTTCTTTTAGCAGTATCTCAAAAAGCCTCTTGWACTTCACACCCAGCATAAATGCAGCTATCCAATATTACCACARTAGTGGGTCAGAACCCCCACTTCTGTTTTCCTTGCATTTTGAGTATACTTAGTTGACACACGCTCATATTCAATTTGTTGCACTGATACATCGCTAATTCCGCGTTCAAATGCTCCTCTCCTCTTTGGCAACAGCATCAAACGAATATGTTAAACCCACATTTTGTGATATAAAAGTATTCATAGAGGCATCATCAGCACTTCGAATTGCACAACCATGAGCTAACCCAAACAATTACCACTCTCTGAAATGCCTTATAAATTATTGCAGTTTATGTGCGGTTTTACATCCTTCTGCCGCAGGTTTTTATTCCAGGCTTTTATTCCCAGGAATGCCGAGGAAGTGCCGGGGCTGCCGCGGTCTCCAGCCCCACCTGGCGGCCGTCCCGCGCCACTGCGGCTCCCGCTGCCGCTTCCCGGCCCCGTCCCGGGAGCCGGACAGGGAGAATCCAAGCCATCAAATATTACCGGGGAAAATTATCTCATCAACTCATACAGCTTCCTTTTGAGCAAAGGTATGGTTCAAATTCATTGTCATGGCTGCATTGTTCCCCGCCCCCCCCGCCGCCCATCGCGTTAAACAGTTCGACAAAGGCATTCTCTTTAATTTTAATTGAGTTAAATTTCACATCATCAGCTACATTCTGCATGGTAACTTTAGAACTGTCACTGTGAATTTCCAATCAGAATGAGTAAAARGTTTAATCAGCTTTGCCAGCTGGAGGWCKTTAGCTATTTCACCATTAATACCTTTCACCTGGAGCTCGTTTCAGGCCTGCTATAAAAGAGCCYGACTKCCCCTAAAAGTGTGATMGTTTAGGTGTGCTGTGCAGGTGGYAAGGAARAGCAGGGTAAGTTGTTTGGYTTCTTTTTTAGMATTTCTTCTGTTAAAAYATGTAGTGTTTATTTGTGTGACATRYATTAAGCTATAGCCCTTTTCTTGTTKTACTTTTTCTTAAGCAGCATTTCAAAATGTGGGATGGTATGACTGTATTGGAGTCCTTGTAAACCTCTATTCCATCGGGGKTTTTTTTAAAATTTATTAAGTAACATTGAAAATGTCAGGTAGTGCTATATGTTTCTCATGTTTGTAACAATAATGAAGAATTGAAAATTAAAAAGAGCTGTAATTTGCTGTGAAATTATTCAATGGCTTAGAAAGCTTATTTTGCTTTTGAGGTCGGCTTTTACTAGAGGGTCATGTTACGAGATGTTCAAACTAAGGATTTTATAAGTTATCTGTATCTTTTGTGACCAAGATTGTTATAAGTTATCTGGGTCTTATATTGCTTATTAATCTAGTTGTACTTATAATAGGGATCATGGTTATAGCTTATTTAGGTTCTCTAGAAATAGTCCAATATAGAAATGCATGAGAAATCATCAGTTATRTTTTTATGGGTTGGGCTCTGTTGCTGTACAGAAACTAAAAGACTAAGCTGTAGAATACTTAGTTACTCTTGGGATTTTGAAGTATTACTTTGTTGAGTGTATTTATTGCGAGGTGTAAGAGACTTAAATAGAGAGTAATGAATTGAATTGTAGTAGTTTGGCTTTGTTTCTGTTCTAGGCTTTCCATTTTTAAGACTACTTTTAACAACTATTTTTTCGTTTTATCAAAACTCTTGGTTTTACTTTTCACCCTAAACCTTGTCCTGCTCCATCMCCTTCAAAGGGTGAACTCCAACCCTTTATTACCTAAACCTAGGGATGCTTTCTTATTCTTTGAKGGAACTTGGCTGATCCTGTTTGGGGCCAAGCAGTCCTGCTCTGACTGTAGAGCTGTATAATGTCTCATAAGACCACCAAATTCAGGTGGAAGTTTAGGCTTTAGAAATTAACTGAATTGTCTGATATCTGGTTCTATAAAGAAGTTGTAGGTGCAGAGTTTGATGTCTTTGAGGGAGTTTTCAGTTCTGTAGGTAGCACTTTTATCTTTAGCTGCTTCCCTGCCAGTCTCCAGCTACATCTTCACCCACAGCACTGGCCAGTCTCATTCTGGGACTGCTGGGCTCAAATGACCAGACCTGTTAAATCTCACCAAGAAGCAGATAGATTTTTCTAAAGCTTCTGGGAAATGTTTGTAAAAAACCAAACAACCCTCAGCCTTTTTGTGGTGGTTTGTATTTTTTTCCTTAGTGTAGTTGTTTTCCCCTTATACTTAGTTTTGAATGCAAARTGAAAAATAAAAGCAATGAAGTGAACATGATTGAGTGAAGTGGAGCAATTTGAAGAGATGAAACAGAAGGCTCTAATCACTTAAATATGTTCTTTATTCTTTCTATTTGTTTAGSCTGGTAAAATATTCTGACACTGAGAATCCCAGTTTCATTTTCCCTGTAATTATACTAATTAATAGCTTTACTGGCAGATYAACAGCTTAGAGCCTAGTTTTAATTCTAAGCACAATTGGCTTTTATTTCATTGTTAAATATTCATGCTGTATCTCAAAATATAAAACTATTTCATCTCAAGTGCAAGAGCTCACAAAATGCCTCAGTAAAAATGGYCTGGAACCATATTTACTGCTTTGTGTCTACAATTTCAGAACTTAATAATAGAATTGATCTGTTTCCACAGACAAATTGTGCYATTGAATTGGTCTAAAATGTGTGCTCCAAAAAGCTTCCCAGCCATGGAACTTCCCATGGCACTTGGTGTGAAGCAGTGCGTCAAACTTTGCAAAGTCTTGCTTTAGCTAAACTAAGCCTGGGTAATCTACTCAGACTTAAATGGATTCACCTGAGGTTTTTAGKTTTATAAGTATCTCTTGAGCAAACCATTATCACTCCATACCAATCCTGCCAAAATATCAAGCTGCACACGTGTTCTTGTTTAAGTCTTAACTTGGGCAATGTTAACTAAGAAATGCCAGTGTGAATTTGGGCCAATTCTCATAGACAATCTCAGCTGCAATGGCTTGTAGGTGTTTCCTTAAATTAAGGAGAAACGTGAATGGTTCTGAGCACTAAAACACTTTAAAATATTGCTTCTAAGCATTGGGTCAGATTGGGGAGAACAGCAAAATAACCACGTTGATTGGCACTTAGGGCTAATTTTTGGTGCACAGTCTGCCCCATTGTAGAATGGCTTAAGAKAAATTGCTGGGGTGCTACTTTCTGCTAATTAGTTCAGTGTGAAGGGAAGCAGTACTTGTTAGATTCTCATTAATGATGAGTAAGGTGAAAGAGTAGTTCAAACATAAGTGTCTGCAATAGAAAAATGAGGTGAGAATGAAGTGATTTACCTGGATTCTCCTGTACTCCTTATAAGTGGTTGTGTCCTCTGGGTAGCTGGGCAGTGATACTATCAAAAGCTTAATTTCAACTTTATTTCCTTATGTTTTTATAACTTTTGGAATATTTGCTTATTGCTTTTGTTATATTTTCATCTTGGGTGGTACCAATTTTTTAAAAAACTCACATATCTGTGTTTTTAAGTTATTGGTTAAACTTCTTCATAGTCTTGGCAAGCCCTAAGTGTGGTAACAGTCCTGTGACAGGCACTGCAGCCTTTCTCACGTGGTCACTACAGAAGTGCCTTTCCAAGGGTAACTGAGCAGCACAGTGAAAAGCTTTTGGCTATTTGATCTTTAGCAGCAATCAGYATTCCCATATTAAATATGCATCTAAACACTGAACAACAAATTAGGATGCTTATGCATGTCTTCATTAAATAACTGTTTATTTATGATCAGAGCAATGAGAATGCAGTTAACTTCTGTTAGGCATTTGAGGTCGAATGCTCTTTGTTTTAATTGTTGACAGATTTTTTTCACACTGATTATATCAAAGAAYAGTAATATTAAAATTACAATAAGCCTCTTTTTTTCTGTGGTATGCAGAATGTCTTTGTAGTCTCAGGATCTGTTTTGAATTGTGTGTGCTGATTTGAGTAGCTGGGATCTGGTTTTGGTTTAAATTATCATGTTTAGATGAGTAATAGGACTTTAGAAATATCTCTGAAAACAGCAATTTTAAAGTACATTGCTGATTTAAGTAATGAACCATGGGATGACACTGTCTTTCTCCTTGTGAAAAGGTCAGATTTTCTTTGATACTGTGATAAATGTTGGCAATTACTGGTCTTGACTTCTCATAAACATGGTTTCATATTAAAAAGGRTTATGAAGAAGACTTATGGATTAAGGTTAACAGCACCCAGGGTATCTTGACTGGTGAAATAGTAGAGGTGCTCTATGATCTGATGTTTCCAGTGCAGGGAACTTGGTTAAGAAATGAGGGAATGGGAGAGAGAGGGACAGATTCCTACAGGAATTCTGCCTGCTGAGCTGGGACTTGTCTGTCCCCATTTCTCAGGGGTCATCTAGAATTAGAATACAAGTTCCACTGGACTTCAGTGTCTCATCAAMACTTTTTATCATTAATGTGGGTTTTTGTATCTGCTGTTTGTGAGGTTTGAATTCATGATTCTTAGTTACAGTTATTGTCCCTTTTAATACCTTGGTATTTGTTGTATTTGGGGAGCTATTTAAATTAGCTGTTTTTATGGCAGGTTTGTGCTCTGCCTTTAGACTTTAATTTCTTGTAATTTATTATTCAGGGTTCAGTGGGGTAAGCCTGCTCTGCCTGTGTAGTTCTGTGCTACTCAATTTTCAGTAACTTCAGAGGGAAATTATTCTAATAAAGTTTTTCATAGAGACCACTAATGTGAATAAAGCTAAATCATGTTTCTTTTCAAAGAGACATATTAAAAAAAAATCCTGTTAGTTAATACAAAATAATTGCCAGCTGAAGTATTATTGCAGTCTAAATGCTGCTGAAGCAGATGAAATAATGAAGAAAGCATTGAATGTGGCASTTTTTGCCATCTGTCCAAGGTGGTGAGACAGGTGTGCTTTCCCCAATAACTGAAGTTCAGTGTGTTTTGGACAGTTGAAGGCTGTGTTTGTCCCTTGTGCATGGAAATGTTTTCCCCCTCTACTATGAAAATATGGCAGGGTGGATCAGAACTGATATGTTTCTTTTCTTGTATCAATTTAATTGTGTATTGAATTTCTCAGCTTTCAGTTGTGCTGCTACTGAAGGGCTTGGCCATTCTGCTCTTTCCTGTTCCTGCCTGGCTGCCCTTTCARCAATGTTAGTGGGAGATTTCTGTACCTCCTCAGTGACTTGATTTCATTTACCACTAACCATGATTAGCTCTACTCACGATACAGGGCCATGTTCTGTGTGACTGTAACAATTCCTGGCTGATTGAATGACTGATTATGAAGATAATGGGTTTTTTTCTGTATCTCATCTTTCTAAGCTTTACTTCATTGCTGTATCACCTCCCACAAGTCATTTTATCCAGCCTAAATGACAATACAGGGCAGGTACTGTTATTTCCCAGTAAATAATTACATACCACATGAAGTTATTAGAAATTTTTCTTTKGTATTTTATATTCTAATGATGTTTTAAGTTAATTAAGCTTCTACAAYAGCAGCTCAGAGGTTTTGAGAGTTGTGATATGTAAATATTCTGTGTGAGCTGAGTAATGCATTGTTTTGTGCTCAGGGTTCACATATGTAATCCTACAATAGTTTATCTGCTATTGACTTGTTCTAAGATATTTCACAGACTAATCTGATCTTTCTGATCTGCCTTGGAGTTGCAAGAATATATGAAAAAGAGGTGGGAGAGGAAAGAAAAAGTACATCTTGTATAACACAAAGAGTTGCTGTTTTTTATTGTTACCTAACAAACAGTTTTGGTTGGCAAAGCTTTCACAGGAAGTAAAGCCCTTCTGTTGCCTTGAGGTCTGCTCAGTGATGAAAAGTATTATTTTTTTTACTTGCATAATTAATTAAAAGGCAAGGTTATTGAAATTGAAGATGTAAAGCTTTACAGACAGTAAGCTGGGCCTTTAGTATCCATCTCTTGTGAATTCTAACTGCAGCTGACTTTTTTTTTAGAGGTTTGCTTGATCCTAAAGTGTTGTTTCATAAAGTGTCATAGCCTTGTGACAAAAGTTAGACTGAAAGTGGTTTTCTCTAGAATTGCCATGAAGGCTATTCCCAAAAGCTATTATTGT
The DNA here is from genome assembly GCA_902810485.1 of Alauda arvensis. Taxonomy (NCBI): domain Eukaryota; kingdom Metazoa; phylum Chordata; class Aves; order Passeriformes; family Alaudidae; genus Alauda; species Alauda arvensis. The sequence continues at coordinate 1,319,757 of CADDXX010000127.1, read as the reverse complement.
GCAAAAAGTAGCAGGTACTGATATTGTGATTTTATTGTTGTGTAAGGGTGCTTCCAAGAGGTACATTTAGAAAAGACTTATTTGTATCAGGCAGTGACAACTGCTGAAATTAGGAATTGAAGTCTTCATTGCTGCCTTGAGTTTCTGTGGCAGTGAATGCTGTGCACTGGCTTTGAAAGCAAAAACTAATTAAACCCTGCTGTAAGAGAGGAGTCATCAGTTGCCAGGTTTAGGGGAAGAGATGATTCATTTGGCTGCTTCCAGTACCCAGCCTGGAAGCTGCTCATCAGAAAACTCCCATCACTTCTGGGGGRAAAAAAAGTGTGCAAGTCCTGTAATTAATTACAGCAGACACTCATTACCTAATGTCTTCTGCTGGGGATGGTTTTTACACACTTAGCAGATTTTAACTCTTGAGGTGTAGATTCTGTACAGTTGACAAGGTGAATTTGCTTAAGTGATTCACTCTCAAGACACTGTGATCTCAGAGTATTGCAATCCCTTATCTAGTTAGATGCTATTCCCTTTTTAGTTTTGGCTACAAGATTTTCAAATCCTGTATTTGAGAAGTGAAACCCTTTTGAAACTCTATGAATTTCCTATCTGAATCTCTGCTTTGCTGCTCAGTTTACTATTTGAACCATATTGATACTCATTTCCTGCAAGAAATGAGGCCTGAAGGAACAAACATTCCTTAGAAGTTCTTTATACTTAAATTTCTAACAGACAAATTCAGTCAAGGGATTTATTTATTGTTTCAGATACTTTTGCACTAGACTTTGAGTTCTTTCTCCTTCCTATTGCCATAATTCTGGAAGATGGACAGCCTAATATGAGTTTTCTGAATTCAACTATATCACTATATATTATCTATATTAATATTAAATTATACTCTTCTGTCTTGTTACTCTAAATCCAGTGTATTCTTATGGTTTTAAGGTTTTCTACCTCTGCTGATTAGCTGAAAAAGTATGAAAAGTATAATGAAGCTGAAATTCAGAATTTTTTCAGCACAAAATATGAAACTCTTATAAAAGAAAACCTATGAACATTGTATTGTATATACAGAGTTAGCAAAGATGTTAGCTCTAGTTCAGTGCCTTAGAAACCTGAACTAGAAAAATTACTGTGCTTGGAGCTGGCTGGAATTGTGGGAGATTGATGCCTCAGGAAATGCAGGGATCAGATTTCAGCTCTGCTGAGCATTGCTTTGTTTCCTATGGTGAGAGAATGGGATGGATCTGCACTTCCACTGGAGTATTTTCATGAAGTTGATATTGGGTMCATTATTCTCACTTGTGTCCTCCTGTATTGCACAAGCCAGGAGAATACCAGAGGTTCTCACTCTTAGCCAGTACTTAGGCCCTACTGCCCTGATCTTAGGTCACTTGCCTAAAGTAATTGACTTTTTTTTTTAAATTCTAGCAGAAACAGTTTGGCAGTTGCTTCCCAGTTTGAGGAAGCAAACCCAAATTAARGCTTTTCCTTAGGCAAACTTTTAATGTGCTGGGCGGAGCAGGAAGACTGATCCCCTGAGTCAGTTGTTTACAAGTTTTCCTTTATTGGAGAGCTCTTGTGCTGACTCCTTCTACACCTTTGTAATGATAGCTACTTATTCCTGCTTTTCCTTCAGGGGAGTAGAATAAAATGTGCCTARGTTTTAGGCAGAAAACTGGCAAAAGTTTTTGCAATTAATGCTCCTTCCAACAGAATRTGAATTAAAATGAATTGGAGCAGATTGAGTTTAATCTCCTTAGCTGTCATCTTCAAACAAATGAAGTGTTTGACACAGTTACGTGTTGAGCATCTGCCTCTCCTCAGGACTCCTGAAGATCTCAGCCTTTAGTACAGTCACATCCTGATCAAAGTTGGCTGCCAGGTTATTTGTTTGCTGGTTTGGGGTTGGTTTGTTTTTMATTTAGTTTTTTAGCCCATTACGGGCMGCTAATACCCAGCACAGTACTTTGTTATCTTAGAGCTGCCTCCTCCTCTGTCTCTGCATGTAGTCATCTTACTTCTGGATTTGCAGGTGAGTAAAGCAAATTAAAAGGTACAAAACAKCAGCTGATGGATTTTAGCTTCATTGGAAACATGGATTTGTTCTTGGGGGTAGAAGAGCAGAAGGACCTAAAAGGTATTTAATATAGCAGAAAGGAAAAGCATTCAGATTATCAACAATTAGATAATAGTGGGGAATGAATGAGAGAAGAATTAGTATTTAAGTTACCATTCATCATTTGGTATACATTTTAGGTACAGAAATGTCTGTCTCTGAAACAGTTCTCAAAAGACAGCTGTTTGGAATAATTAAGATAYAGTATATTTTGTAGGCATTTAGGATATGACTTGGAATGAGCAAAATGCATRTATAGGTCTGGATTAACTTTAATGCCAAGCTGGGAAATAATTGTGCTAACACTGAGTACAGAGYCTGTTTTAGCAAACCTGCTTGTTAATATTTTTAGTAGCTTGTTGCTGTGTGTTTTTCCTGYAGCATGTTGTGTTACCAAAAGTTAATGGATAGCTGTGGTTATGCAAAGGCTGAAGGTCTTTTCAGGAGTGTTGCTAGAGTCCTACATGATATTTATATTTTTTTAATGTATTCTAAAGTATTAGGGATCAGTTTATCCTGGCAGTCTGTCCACTCCAGTTTTCAGTACAGTACTTGGTTCATGTGGGTACTAAAGGTGGGAAAWGAAACTTCTGCTTTCCAAGTGCTGTAAAATTGAGGATTCTGGTAAAATTGAGGATTCTGAATGGAAGCTGGGGTTTGTACCCCAGTGTGTTTGAAGGCTTCACTCGGTACCAGTGATGATTTCAATGACTTTCACAAGTGAAGTGCATGGGTTTGCCAGTCATGGAAATAGTCACCAACTGAATCAGCAGCTCAGCTGCCTTCTGCCTGGGGTTGTTTGTTTATCCTACAGAAATGGATGTGGCTCTAGTAGCTAATGTGGAAGTAAAACACTTGTGGAAATGGGTCTTTTCATCAAGCATTGACCTCATTAAAAAAACCCTCAACTTATTTTTCAATATTAAATATGCAAGCAGGGCTGAAGAAACCATGTGAAATATCCAGTGGCTTTGTGCTGCAGGTGTTTTTTGTTTGTTGTTRTTCCAGTTGAGGTATATTTTTGTTAGAAATCTGTATGTGCTGTGCTTTTCCTTACTTATGTGAAAAAYAGCAGTCAAAYCCTGAATCAAGTATTATGAGATCACATTTCATGGAATGMCTATTTACTTATCACTAAATAGATGAATTGCATTGAAATAGTATGCTGTGGTACCATTTCATTTTCTCAGCAAATGAGGTGAATAAAACTGAAATGGAACTGCTCAGAAAGAGCTTTTCCTTTCAACTGCATGCTGCAAACAGAAATGATAGCTGTCCATCAAATGTGGCCTTGGTGACATGTCATGGAGATGGCTCTTGATCCTGACCTTTCATTATGACCTTGTATATTTGCAGCAGGTTTGGAGGGGCTCATTAGGTTGCTCATTAGGTCAGTAGGGTGCTTGMGATTGTTAACTGAGTTAACACATTTATCAGGAACTCTGGAATATTTGGGTGTAATTGCAGAATATTTTTCTTGTATGTTAGTGAGGTTACATTATCAGAACAGGAGCTTATGAAACTTGGGTCAGTTCACATTTTATCCTGCCCACTGTTGGTTTSTTCTGATCTTTGTGCTGCTGTGAAGGAACCAGTTTAAGGATGAGTTGGGAAGATGCATGCAAGTTCAGCTACATGAGTGGTCTCATTGCACACTCAGGGGGTTAAAAAGAAGCAAAAGATCTGCTGTGGCAAAATTCTAAATTTTCTTTAATATACCAGGAAGTTGTGCTCCACCACACCRCAGGAGTACTAGAGATGGAGAAATCAGTATTTTTCATGGCTCTGTACAGYGGGCAGTATTTGGAGGATTATTCACTCCCTACAGGCTTAATTTTAGCTTTTTTCTACAGAACAACAAATGAGTTTGTTCTAGCTGTGGGATCACAAACACTGCCAGGTTTTTCTGTTGCCCTCACAGATTTGGGTATTTAGATATTCCTTGTGCAACAATGATCCATGTGCAGCCTTCAGAGTTTCTCCAGGAGCTGCTGTCCAGTGAAGCATTGGCCCTGAGAACATTGTTCAGCAGTTTGCTTCCTCTAAGGCCCAGTAAAACCATATTAAACTTGTTAGCTCAGACTTGGATAATATTTAGTGCTTTTGTCTGGAAGCTCATCTGGAGATAGGGAAGTGGGAGGAAAGTATTTGGGCCTAGTGCAGTTATGGTGGACAAATGATTTATACCTTGGCTGCTGTTGAAGTGTTTTGAGGTAAATACTGCTTTAAACAGATCTCTTTTTTGCCATTAAATYCCCTTTGGAGTCAAAACTTTACAGCTTGGAAGAGCTGTCTGCCTTCAGCAATAAAGCATAGTGTTTTTACTGAAAGGCAGAACACTGAACACTGGATTTCATGTGGAATTTTCAGCTGTTTTACTGAACCTCTCAATATCTTCTGAAGACATATTCAAATAKTAGTAGTGGTTGGGTTCTGTGTTTTTTGCTATAGCCAACAAGAGGCCAGGAGCCAGTGAGATGTTTGGCATTGGTAAAYCTGTCCCACCTAAACAGTGTTAGCTGAATTTCCATTCTGGGCAGCCAATCCTGAATGATAAATACAGCACTTGAGAATGCTTAGTCACAGTTACTGTTTCTTTGGCATCTGTTGATTATTCTGACCATAAACCAAGTGGGAAAGAGGGTGTATCCTGGGTCATTCTGGAGGATATTCTGTGAAAACTCATGTCTGAGACATGCTTGGCTAATACCTATCATATGAGAAAGTGCTGAAGTTCTGTCACAAGGGGAGACAAATTTAACTGGGAAAAAGTCATGTTTTGCATTATCCATGATATGGTTTCTCCTTGATCCCATKAACTCTTGCAATTTCCAAATAGAATGTAATTAGAAAGCATTTGGACAGCCATGTGGTGTAATTGAGAAATATGTTTAGGAGAATAAATCCCTACCAGCTAGATTTTTTAGCTGGTGCTTTGAAATTCTCTAATTGGATTATTAGCAGATGGTGCCATTTCTATTGTTTTGCCTCACAGCAGTCTTTTCTGAAATAGGAAGAAAAAARTGCTTTATTTATAATTAGAGGACTGTTTCATCTGGAAAATGTTGCCTTCAGTAATCTGCCTCACAGCTATTTTCAAATAGTGGGAGATAAGGATTTCACTGGTTTACAGATCTTTCCTGGAGAATATGGATTATAACTTGTTTCCAGTGAGAAGTTCTCTGGTATTTACATTGAGAAATGATGCCACTCCAACATTTGTGCTGAAGGCCTTTTGCCTTTTGGAGCTGAAATGGAAAACTTTAATTTTTTTTCTTGTATCTACTTCCCTAACAGCTGAAAATACTCTTTCATTTGGGAAATAAGCTGTCTGCTACATTCAGGCAGCAAACAGCTCAAACTATTTCTGTTGTAAGTTCTGTGGAGGTAAAAAGTTCTGCTTGTAACTAATTAATCTTCCTGAATGCTGTACAAATCATCATTTGTTGTTTGGATATACATAATTAATCTTAGCAACTGGAGCATGACTTTGCAACAAGACTTGGGATATATCCTCAGACTGAGATCATGGTTTTATTATGATGGGAGCAAACAAGCACAAGTTCAATCTTGAATCAGTTACTTTATTCACACTTTATTTAAAGTTATTTAAAGATCAATTTCAATTTACTTTGCCCTATAAGGCTTGATTTTAATTTTTTTTTGTGTGTAATAAGTCCATTTTGACTATCAGTATGTAGGCTTGAAGATTCCTGGTAAGGACATGTAAGTGTACCTGCCAACCTAGGGATGAAAGTTCTCCTGTGTTAGGAAGAGCTTTTGCTGCAGAGTGCTGCCTTCATGACAAACTTCACTGAAGTTTCCTCAGGGAAGCAGGAGATTGCTGTAACTAAGATTTACAAGAGTAGAGAGGAGGTACAGCTGCTACTAAAGCAGCACGTGAAGAGCAGATGTTCTCAAAATCCTGAACTGGCTACCTCAATTTCCTAGGTGTCAAGGYTGATTGCAGTAGGAGTTGCTCAGCTGAGTGAGTGTCTGTTAGTGTACAGGGATGGGGCCCTTGGGGTCCTGACAGCATTGAACTTTTTCTGTCCTTTCTAAACCACTGCAGGCCTTGGATGTGTTGTTTGGCTCTGCCAGTACTGATGCCTGAGCAGGTTGTGGTAACTCCTCTTGCCAGTTAAAAAATACATTGGAAAACAAATGCAGCTTTTAAACAGTTCTGCTAGAACTGTTGCAAACAAAATAGAGCTTTTTGGGTTAAGGATTTGACCTACTTTGATTATATGTGCTCATTAATTTGGTCACCAAAACTGTTAAAAGTGAAATGCAAAAACTTGCACAAATTCAAATTGCTTCCATTTAATCAATCACTTGTAATGATTGTTACATGGCTACAGCATCAAGTAGTTATTAAATATTGCACATTTAATCAGATGCACATACAGCCTCATGCAGTGTTTGCAATTTCTGTAATGGATAGGGAAGCCACATTTCTTTTCCAATCCCTTATATTGATGAATTTTGCAGTGAAAAAGGCAACATTGCAAATTGGGKTTGTTTACTGGAGCAATATCTGTGATAAAGCTGAAGAGGAAGAGTTCTATTAAAGTTAGCCTCAATAGAAATGCATTAAACAGCCCTTTGTGGTATTGACCAATAGTCTCTTCTAGGCTTTGTTACAACTTTCTAACCTCTGTGTCTGGGAATAGTCTCCAAAGGAAATATGATGATTCCTTTTCCTTTAATGGCTCTCTGGTGGGCTGTGAACTCTGGAGTTTGTGTTGGTGATGAAATGGTCCTCACTACCTATACACTGATTTTTACTGTGGAAAGGCACTGCTGTCATGTCCTTGTCTGTACAAAAAGCTTGGCTTTTGGCTACAGTGAGATCCTTTGGTACATCCTGGGTGTGGAAGCAGTGGGTTCCAGGGCCTGGTCTCTACAGCATCTGCTCCCGAGTACAGTCATTGGCAGCAAAATAGGGTTCTGAATGATCAAGGTCAAAAAAMCCCACATGAATTCACCTAAATAAAGCACCTGGACTTGAGCTGGAAACCAAAGGTTTAGAATTTGGATAAAATAAGTGAGTTTTATGTTGTTTTTATGTTGTTGTATGTTTGAGATTTTAATGTTTGGGATTAAGAGTTACTTTAGCTTTAGGTTGTTAGCTGGTCTTTTCTGAAGGATACATTTATATTTCTGTTTTGGACAGCTGTAGCAGTGACTTCATTGCTGCAGCATGTGTTCATGAGAATTATCAGGCTTGAGACCTGTTATGAGGGTTTTGTGCCTTGGGTCACTGTCTGATTTTTCAGGACATGTGCTGGGCTCTCTGGGGTGATGGTGCTTGAAGCTGCAAAACTGGCTGTTTGATTTGGATACTGGGGACTTGGAATGTTCTGCTTTTATGGCTAAAACAAGCAAAGTTAGAGGAAGTTCTTGAACTTGTGTTGAATTTGCCTGTATGTGCTGAAGTTGCTTGATGCTTCTTCTAGGCAGATCCAAAGCAGGCCCCTCACAAAAGCCAAACTGCACCCGTAGGCATTGCACTGAGAGTGCCACTGCAGCTGTGCCTAAATCCCAGTGCTCAAAGCTGGTGCACATGGCATCCCATTGGAGTGACTTTTGCAGTCCCCAAGAGGTCAGAGCAGCAGGATAAAGGTACAGGACASAGTCTGATTTTCCTTTCAGGAGTTAGTAAATGCCTGGCAAAAGAACTTGATGGCTGAAGCCCCAAAGAGTAAAGCAGCCTCTTTCAGGTGGATCCCTGGGATAAATGGTGGAAGGAAGGGATGTGAATATCCAGGAGAAGAAATTATAAGAATGAAGAGTAAAGAGCAGGCTCACAACATAGTAGTTCACATGTGCTCYCTTGTGCATGAGGCAGGGGCTGGGACTCAAGCAGTTGTCTGTGCAGAATGAAAAGGAATCTGAGAATTATAAACAGAGGAGTTTTTACATGTTTGGTTTTGTCCTGATATTTTCTTTTCTGATGATRTGCTGTTTTATTAAATCAATTAACTTATCAATTGCTGTTAAGGAAACTAGTTGACTCAGAATCCTGTATCTTCTATCAGCTTTCCCACACATCAAGATGGGGATTTCACTGATGTTTGATAGCTGGAAACACTTGAAATCTAAACCCTGTTGCTGTCAAATTTAGTCTGAAGCTTTGTTGGGAGGTAATGCTTTTGTAATGATGACGCTATTAGAAAATGCTATTACAATGCTAGTAAATCCCAAGTCTTGCATTACTTCTGGAAGCTTGGCTGTTTCTGATAGAAGAGCAAACTTCTTTCTATAGCCTGATTCTTCTACTAAGGTTGTGTATTTYAATAAATAGTTAAATTTGGTTAATTGACATCTCCTCCAAGTCAGGGTGGGTGGTTTGGTATGATATCTGTGGCAGACCTTAGCTAGTGTGTCTCAGTCACTTTTTGTTAAAACTTTCAAGTGTYGATTTTCCTCTTTATTGGTGGATTAAAATTTCTGAGTTGAAAGAAAATTGTTGATCCTTTGTAGCTGCTGATATAAAATTCTCCCAGTGTTGTTCCACTGATTCTGCTTCCTGTGGTGGTGTCCACTTCAGGACCAGATTATTTTCCTGGACCAGAGCAAGCTTAAATCAGAAGATCATTACCCAGACTGTCCCTGATACTGCTACACAACAGATCCAAACAGGACACAATGATGCCATAAGTTCTTATTCTGCATAGTTGCTCCTGTACCACTTAGATTCACCAGTTCATGTGAAGCTGCATTCTGGAGTCATTAAGCACTTTTTCTCAGGATGAAGCAATCCAGACTTTTACCCAAGAGGACTGTCTGTTCTTGGCAGTTCACCACATTATTTCAAGTATAATTTTGAGTCTGATGCAGGTCTGGTATTGATCCTAAAGGGTTGAAATCTTTTCACATAGGAGCTTTCAAATATTTGAATCCTTAATGGAGTGGATTCTTTTCAAGCCATCCAAACTCCAAGAGCTAAGAAGTGAATCACAGACAAAGCACAATTTCCAAGACAAAGACAGATAAAGATATGGATGTGTGCCTGAATGAAAATTCTGCTGAGAGCTTATCTTCTGCCTTCACCTCTATGAAATTGTGCCAGTAACTTGAACAATGAAAGCTTTTCTTCCAGCAGTGAAGTCATGGTACTATCCTCCAGCAAAAATCACCTCTTCCAGGTTCTGAAAGCAATGCTCAGTATTATGCTAAGTTACTGAAAAGCTGGCATAGCAAAATTAAGGTTTAAGACCTGAYCAAGCAGTTTGAACCAAGTCAGAATGTCCAGCTGTACCCATAGGTGGCTCATCTACAAGCACTGTGGTCCTGGAGAAGGGCTTAGAGCAGACAAATGGGAAGAAACATGCCCCTGTAACTTACCTCTGCTCCTCTGGGATATTTCTGGGGGATAGCAGAGCAGTAGCTGAGTTCTAAAGGAATTCTTGATATGCATTCATATTGTTGAAGTAATTAATGGTGATGCACTACTAAATATCACTAAGTTTGACCCTCATTCTATGCTTCTGTGCTAAATTTCACAGCTGGCTCCTTTCATTGAGGTGTGAAATTCAAGAAAAAATGTCGAAGTAACTGATAATTCAGGTATTGTGCTGCTCTCATACTTAACAAGATTTATTTCCCAGCTCCCCACATCAAAAAGTTGGAGCACCTGTAACTGTTGCCAGAAATGTTAAACATCTTTTCAAGTTCTGCTTTTCTGGTTTTTTAGTGTCCTTGCTTTCTGATCATTTCTTAGTGTCATGGACTGCCATGGGACTGGAGYGATTGTGTAGCAGGCAAAAACCATTCTGGAGACAACAGGGTTGCATCTGAAGCTTTGTTTTGTACAAGGCCCAATAGATAACACTACTTGTGCTTTTGAAGCTTTATCTTGCTTAATCAAAATCCAGGCAAGATGAAAATGTTTTTTCCATGCCAGATGCCCTGACTGGCAGATGCCTCCTGATCCTTTATGGGGCTGAGTGGGTTTTGTCTCTTTTTTGTTGTTTTTGTTTTCTTCACAGAACTCTTTAATCATAGCAAGTGTGACTGAAGTCTCAAACACATAATACAGAAGTGTTCCAATGCTTATGAATTTTTAAGATCTTATCCATCCTATGAGAATGTAATTAGGTCTGCCAACTCCTGRATTTTCCTTCCTTCAGTTTTCTTTAATGTTAGTGGGGGGTCCAAAGCTGTTGGCCTTTGTGTGTCTGTGGAATGATCTCTTCATCAGRGTTGGTAGGTACTGGCTGTGTTTCATGAGACTGAAGCCTTGACCATGCACAAAATGAATGCCATGGGCAGGGCAGTGACATAAAAAAGGTTTTAAGGAGGAGTATAGAGTCTGGAGAGCTGGATTAGACACAGTAAGGTGGAGAAAAAAGAGGATTTAAAAAATCATATAAGAAGATAGCATGAACTATAGTAACATCACAACAAGTTTTTACTTTAGAGCTGTACGAAATTTCTGCTCAAAACTGGCTATATAACACACAGTGTCAAAAACACTGCATCTACCACAGTGCAATAACTTACAAAAAAAACCCCAAACCTGAAACAAAACATGAAAATCAGTGAGTTTTAATCATGTTTATTTACAGCAGGATTTCTGGTTTGTATTCCAAGTTTCAGGAGTGGGCTTGTGCACATGGAGCAAGTATTTRAAAATAGACAACTGGGTGAGAAAATAATTGTGTGCTATGGCTGCTTTAAGTCTGGAAGGTTTTGCTGTCATCAGCTTTACAGATATGTTGTTGTCAAAATGTTGCTAAACAATCTAGCCCCTCAAAGACTTTGTGCCAGCTCCCCTGCTCCAAGTTACACAGCAGTGTAACCTGCAGTTCTTTTGCAACTSTTGATCCCTGTGAAGGGACTGTAACCACTTTTCACCTGTTCAATAACTGCACAGTGAGTTTAAAGTCTTAAATCTTGATCATATCTAACCTACCAGACTTCCCAACATTAGGTACTCCTATCACTGACTCTTCTGACTTTGCATGAGTATTTCTTTGCTTTTGAGGTTTTGTTGATGTGACACTTGCTTGGTTTTGTGGGTTTTTTTCCTTAGAGTCCAGTACCAAGTCCCTGAAACAACTTTGACACTGGTCAAGTTTCTCCTAAGAGGTTCTAATGGAAATGTGAAGGGGAGAAACAGAGCTCCCATCTCCACTAACTCATCTGAAAGTGATAATCCATAAATTTATTGCTTACCAAAAGGAAAACAAGCCCTTCAGTTGTATTTCAGCAGTGTAAATGCCAGCTTTGCTGGCAGTGTGTCATGCCCTTGCTGTGCTGGTCCCCTTCCTTTGTGCCACCATGGAGGGTTTGCCTCTGTGGCAGTGAAAGATGTGCTGCATATCTTGGGCACACACATTCTGAGGCTGTGATGTCACTGATGTGCTGTGACTTCTTCTCCAAGGGCAGACGGGTGAAATAAGAATTCATGTTTTGAAAAGTGTCAGTAATGGCCAAGGTACTTGTGCTGCTCAGGGCACAAACTCCTCAATTCTCTGCAGCTGTTTGAGATGACCTGGCTCATAGTGAATGCCTTTGGAATTACTGGGGATGAAGGCAAGGAGAGTTTCTGCCTGCTTGAATGTATGATCACCTTGATTCCCAGGATAAATCAGTGCTGTCACAGCTTATTTGACATGCTTTGCTAATGAAGAAATACATCTTTCAAATTAATCTAGGTGACACAGTTTGTCATCTTTACTGAACTTATTGACTATGAGCAGAATTTTGAACAAATAATGGAGTATCTCAGCTCAGGATCCACAAGAAAATGTACTTGACAGTTACCCTTTATCAAAGCTGTTTTTGCCAAGTGTGGTCTAAATGGGATGGTAGAGATTACTTAATGTACTATATTAGGTCTCAATTATGAGTGTGAATTACTCTGCTTATTTTCTTTATTCTAGCCAACATCTGTAAATCTGTATGTGGAAAATGATAGAAATTAATGTACATGTTTAACTGGCTTTGAGGAGGGTTTTGACTTGGAACAACTTTATCTAATATAMCTTCAACTGCCTTAAGTTTTAGTTCCCATTTCATAGRCAAATGCACTAAAATATTAGTTAATAGCTAATTATCTCAGTTCTACTCTTCTATTTACTTTTATTTTTACCTGGCTGCTACCTTAACAACCACTCCCCCACCAAAAAGAGAAAGTGTTCTGAATTAAACTTCTTGTTGATTGTTTCCAGGAAAGGAAGATTGATCCCAAATTACTTATAAACATGATTTCATCAAGGGCTGAACTTGTATCATGGCAAAACAAAACTTAGGGCGTAGTTTCAACTGCACTGCTAAGAGGGCTTTAATTCAGAGAAATGCTTTCCTTTAATCTTTCTTGCCTCAGCATGTGTCCTGTTCTTCCTCCCATCATTTTTTTTTTAATCCTGATGTAGACTTATATGCAATATCCTAAGTTGTTAATATGTTGAAGCTCTGATGAAAGGAAATAGTATATAAAACAATTTGTTTTGGCAAGAGTGTGTGCCAAAAGTAAGCCCTCCCTTGGTGTGTCAGTAGAGAAATAAACACAGGAGGGAGGAAAAATGCTGGAGAAACCAACACAAATAGAGTTTGGATATAGAAACACTACAAGTTTACAAATAGTMTCTATTAAACAAACATTAGGACTGGAAAGTTAAACAAAATGAAGTTCCCCAGATACATGAAAGCCCTTACTAGTAAGCCCTAAAATAAAACAGAAGATATGAAATTGAAGTGATGAGGTGATTGTTTCTCTTCCCAGTTTGCATTCTTGAAAGCTTTAATACATGAATTGTTCACATTTTGGGGAAAATTCAAGGTTCTCATCTGGGGTATGATTATAATTTTCCTGTCTTTTGTCCAGCCATGAGACAGCATTTTGCTTTGTGGAATATTTAGAGGACAGAGGATTTGGTTTGTTAATTTATATCACAATAACTTGCTTGCAAATCAGGCTTTGTGGCCTACTGAGTGTGTGACTTCCAGAGACTTATGTGTATCTTGTAGGAGTGTTGGGTCACATGAAATAGAACTTCTAGGAGACAAAAGGTCTGGGGTTGTGTGAGGCTCTCCAGGRCAATGCAGAAGTGGTGGAGGAGGAGGTGAGCAGTGAGGAGATCACCTCCCATGGACAGCAAGCCAGGCTGCAGCACAGTCTGARTGGGCTTGTGTGCTTCATGCTTCACTGCAGGGAGAATTCTCTGTACAGCTTTGGAGCCCTGTTCTGGCACAGTCTGTAGCAGRAAGTGATGACACTTTATCATCACTCACCTCAGGTTATGAGGCACTGAGTTCTGGGGTGTCAGGGCAGGTGAACTCCAACATCTGTGCTTTGAGCTGTAAATGAATTGACATCCCAATTTTAGTCCTTGAAGGGCTTRCTAATGCACTCCCCATTAATATAAACAATGTGAGAACCACAGAAATAACCCCTAGTTTAAGTGCTACAGATATAAGGGTTATCACAATCACAGGAACACTGCAAGGCAAATCAAAGGCAAGAGAAGCCATTTCACCATGATGGTCTGTTTTCTCCACAGAAAGTTCTAATGCTGTCACTTGGTGCCAGAGAGATGTGGTAACCTTAGTTTGCCAAATGAATATCCTGGAACTTACCCCATTGTGTTCTGTAGGATGTGGAGTTCAAGTGACAACACCAAGTGATTGTAAAAGAATTGAATCTTAGAGTGCTAATTGCAAATAGGAAGATCAAAAAATCCCAGAAGCCTGGCTCCTCTATACATTCCTTGATGACTGATGGATGGCTTAGCTTGCTGAAATGAAAGAAACCCTCTGCAAAGGGTTCATTTAAAGTTCTCAAATGCTTTGAACATTTTTTTTTTTTAGCTAGTATTCCAACAAGTGTGGCTGCAGCGTGTCAGCCTCTTTGGAGGCTGGGAAGTAGCATGTGACTGCTCTATGCCCATCAGCCATGAGGCCCTTGCAGTTCATTTTTTACTGACTGTGGGTCAGTCTAGTAGGGTGTTTTCACCTCATTGGCTTGAGGGATTTGCAGAATTGATAGTTTCCATTGGGGCCAGCAGTATTGAGAGAGGAAAGTTTTGCCTTTTATCCTATGTATCTGTTAYGAAGATAGCATTTAAGCCACCACTCATTCATGCTCTTGAGAGGACTGTCTAAGATGTTCTCACCTGTTTTGCTTCTTGGGGAGTTACAGGTGTAGAAAGAACAGGTTGTTTGGTTAATTTAGGTGCATGACTCCTTGGGTTACATCTCTTTGAAAGCTACAATTTACCTGGGAAAAACTTGTGAAATTGTCTTGCTTTCCACAGTGTCTGTGCAACATGCTAGGAATTACAGCACCAGGARTGTTTATCTTTGCAAAAAGTCCTGTGTAGGTACCAAAAACCCCACTTAAGTGAGCTGGTTTTTCCTGCATGAGAAGGAAACTGGGATCCTGCCTAGTTTTATACTCATTTGTATATTTGCTGTCAGGATCCCAAAAGCAAGCTGACCTCAAATTAGGACACCTAACTCCAGGAGTGCAGCCCTGGAGGAATGTGAGGGAGGGAGCCTTGCCTTCTGGGAGGTACTGCACCCACAGAAGTGTTGTGAGATCAACAGGAAGAACCACTGCAGAAAAGGGCCCCAAGGATGGAKCAAGCAACCTGTAGATGTACCTTGAGCAAAGCTTTTCGGAGTGACATTCCACCCCCACCCTCCCACCACTTCTCACTGCCAAAAAAAAGATTTTCTGGTTTAAGACTCCATGAGAAGTGGTTTGGAACTATAAACAAAGATTGCCCTTTTTGATTTCTGCTGTGTTGAGGGAAATACAATGGTGTGATGTAACTATAAAGGGAAGGGTGGCATCAGATGCCAGATTCCATTATCTCCCTWGCTGGAACAATATGTAGGCACTGCAGGTTTTGGCTCACTGAGTTGAAAGTGAGATGACTCATGTAAAACTTAGCCTTAGGAGTCTTGTTCATTCTGATAATCAGTAACTTAATTAATGCAAATCTCTGAAAACTAATGAAAAGCAAACAGAAATGTATTTGATTTACCACTCCTGTAACTGACTCTGCTTGAGTAGGAGCACGATTAGTCAGCTGCACTGCAAGATGCAACAGGCTGGGCTGTGCTCTCAGGGCAGGTGATCACTTATGTAATCATGGGACTGTTAACAGATAGCAGTCCAAAGACTAACCCACTGATGATAATGAGAGAAATTGATAATYCACCTGTTTTCTTCTGCTTTAATCTGTGTGTGACTCATGGTTAGAGTGGGCTTTTATGGCAGTTGGCCTAAAAATGGTCAACAACTGACTGGGCACAYTTACCAGCTGTGGCTGAATGGGCATTCCCAGAACTGATTTCTTCCATGTGCTGGCTGTTGATTTATTCATTTCCTGGGAATTGTTAGTTTCTGGTGAAACTAATGGTGGTAGAGGGTGGTATTAGGTTTTGATATGGAAGACTCAATTTGAATTGYTGCTGTCTCCAAATTAATTATAACTTAGAGGTTTTCCCTTAATTTAGTTTTATTTTAAAGTTGCTCTATTGCAAGCTGTTGATGCTGAGCTTTATTCCTCCATCTCTAAAGGTCGTGCTTAACTATGGAAAGAGAGCTATGAAATTTCTACGTTAGGTTTGATAGGCATCTTTAAAACAAGAATAATTGCTTAGAAGACATGTTTTTTACAAAAGTATTAAGCATAAGAAAACCTAGACAGATGATATCACAGACAGAGTAGCTGGATAATTGAAATCACCACACTGGCTGTGGTAGCTGCTTTTTTACATGAGAATTGGTTGCTGACTGATCTTAGCATGAGATTGTTTTTTCTTAAATCCCCACCTTTTTAACCTCTACTAAGCATTGAAGATAGATCAAATACATAGCAAGTCTGTACATACCTCAGTGTTAAAATGTGCTTTGAGGAGTCTGTCCCACCTAATCCTGACAACAAAAGGTAAAAAATCCTTTTAGTGGTGGAAATGGGTAAGCATTACATGATGTGTGGGAAAGGAGCAGTGAAAATTACTTAATCTCACAGGAATAATAAACTGTCTTCTCTTCTAATGCCCTTTGCTGCTGCTTCTGTCACTTAGCACCAAGATAAAAATACAATCACAGGAACACTGTGATGGGCTTAAAACATTTTGGTGTCTGCAGTCTTTGTGGCTGCTGTTCTGCAGCTGAGGAAAGCACATGCTGTAGCAGGAAAATATTCCATCTCTGAAATGAATGGCATAATTACAGAATATYCTGAGYTGGAAGGGRCCCACTGGGAACATCCAAACCCAAGTCCTGCACAGGACAGCCCCAAGAATCCCACCATGTGCCTGTACACTTGCCTTCCATTAGCCCTTCTTTAGCCACTGATATAAGGTGGCAGTTGGCCAGCTCTGATGCAGTCAGAGATCTGCACAAATGACATGGGTTTTTCAAGTAWTATTTGCAGTTGTTTCTTATGAGGTCCTAGTCCCTGCAAAATAAACAACAGCTATCACTTCAGTGAGTTTTGAGATAGCCAGATGTCATCTCTTGTGTGGATCCATCAACTGCAGCACTGGCAGAATACTAATGCTGAGAATTCATTTGCTGAAGTGTTAGGAAACAGTCCCTGGCTCCAGTGTCCTTCATTTTTATTGCCTGTCTTGTTTGGATGCACAGTAAGCTCAGGCTYGGCCTCTGTTATCAAATTATTGTACGAGATATTGACTGAGCAAAATGTTCTCCTTTTCTCTTCTGTGCTATTACCAAGATAAATTTTGTATGTATTGAACCTCTGTGCAAGTACTGATAGACTTTTTTTTCCCCTGCAAACATCAGTTACCCTGGGATAGATGCTGCAGATAACAGCATGAGCTGATGAAAAGCAGTGGTGCAAAAAAAAAAATAAATTCAGTAATACAGAAATGGTGTGTTCTCTAGGAAGAGTTTATTTTTCAGTTATTATCAATGCTTATCRCTTTCCACAAGAAATTGATTTATTTTTAGATAAATAGAATGACAGCAGTGGTTATTCTTTGTCTTTGATGTATTGGTTTCAGAGGCTGTGTGTTGCTTTCAAGGGGTTGGAATGGCAAYGTGTTGCATTGTCAAATGTATTTTGAGTGGCTTTTTTCTGACTCACAGCCTTTGGGGTGAGGAGGACACATCCTTTCAGCTGAGAAGTCAAAGGGAATAAAAATGCACACAAACACTACAGGTGTGACCTCGGGTTGGATTGTGTCCTCCTTTAGTCCCCTTAACCCCCCCAAGTTACTCATCCAAGGTCTTTCCAGTTTCTGGGAACGGCAAGTATCAGAATAAACTGCTCAAATCCTCCTTAGGATGGTCATTTATAGCTTGGTGATCAGGAATGCTGCAGGAGAGGAGAGTTTTAATGTCACAGTAAAACTCTAAGAAGAAYCAAGATGGAGCTTTTAACTGCTGGAATTTGAGGAGGTTTGGAGAGGTCAGGTCAAATGAACAGGAAAAAGACCACAGCTCCTTGTAACTCCTTGAGACTTASTGGTTTTAATGCCCTCCCCTTCTCCCCACCACGTAGTAAGGAGTCTATAWATAATTCATAGCAAGTCTTGGGTACATGATATTTCATAATATTACTGGATAACTGTCCTTTTTTAATTCTGAGCTAAATAGAGAATTTACTTGTAATAATTTAACACTGAAAAGTTGATGTGAAGCCTTATGCTCAGAAGTCAGAAATTCCTTCAGTGGTTCTTGGAATGACCATGATGAAAGAAATGCTCATTAACTCAAAAAATAGCCATGGCTCCATTTGGCCCCAGCTCTGTGAATTCTGAGCACTTTATCAGTCTTCCCTGCTGTTTACAGCAGCTGATGTGGAGAAACTGGACTCATTTGCTCAGAAARTACAAAGCATTTCCATGACTTAGCCCATGCACTCAGTAGGCTCCTGAATGTCCTCGTGTCCCCAGCTGTGCCATTGATTGGGGTCAGAGCTCTGCAATGCAAAGATGCACCTTCTTTGCTCATGGATCAGTGTGCAGGATGACAGTGCAGGGCATTTCTRGTGCCATCTGCAGATAATATGGAGCTTTAGTGACTGCTTCCATTGCATCCACASAACTGAAACATCATCATGGGAGGCACAGGGACACAGCTGAGCTCTTCCATAACTTCCCTGGTCAGGTTGTCCCTGCCCTGATCCCCCTCCCAGCCTGGACATCAGCTCCATCTGTGCCCTCTGCTTTTAGGCTTCTACACAACATTTAACTTTGTTTAGCTGTTGCAGTGTCTTCATGTCTAAAAAACCCCATAGATTTTATTTCTGTGAAAAATGGTGTTGATCCAGAAGCTTTTAARGTTTAGTTGGTGTGATCTGGAGCTTGAAAATGCTATCACAGGACTTTCTCCTCTRTAACTAACAGTATAATTTATGAACTGTTATTTAACTTAGCTTTCATATTGAAAGGAACAAGAAACTGAATCCCAACAGCTTCAGAGTTCAAGCAATTGGGTAAAATAGAAAAGATAACTTTAATATATAATCTATCAATTCTTTTTCTGAAATTTTCTCACTCAGACCAAAATGTACACAGGTCAGTTTGAAGAGAGCATTTAGGAGCTGTCTGCCACATGCACTCCAGTGATGATTGCAGTGCTGGCAACTCCCATTCCATGGAAGGATCTGCTCAAATGATCCTCCAAGGGGTGTGCAGCTGATGGCTCTGGGCAGTGTCCTTGGATTCCAGCACTGATCTCTGGCTATGCTCCTCTGCAGAGGAGTCATTTGCAATTCTCTCTTCCTTCATCACCTTCAACAGTCTCGCCAGTGCTCCAGARTTTTGGCTGTGCTTCATCTTACTGTCCATTTGTTTTCTTGCAGTCTGTCACTTTAATRCATAGCAGTTAATAAAATAACAAAAATGTCAGAAAGAAAAATACAGTATGAGAGAAGTAGGTAGACTTCCCAGCAAAAATTGAAAAATGAACTTGAGCAGATTCTAAARCAAACACAACTGCCAGCAGAGAATTGAACAACTACCAGGGACTGGGCAGTGGCACTGAGAGCTGAGCTTTCTCTTTGGTTGTTTTTAAACCAGTCACATTAAAGGTAACCAGGTACATTCTTTMTCACCTGGCCAGAGAGTGGGACAGGTGAACCAAAACACTTGGATTAATGGAAGTTGGGAAATCCTAGATTTCACTGAACTCTCTCCTGTGGCTCCTCACAACAGTGGCTTTGCAGATTTAGCATTTGCCAAAGACACTTTCACTTCACTGATTTTTTTAATACACTTAAATCAAAGTTTGATCCATCTTAGAGCATAAGAACAAACTGAACAAATGTTTTAAGCAATTAAAATTGGCATCAGTACTGTTACAAACTAAGCTAAAGGCTCAGTGGATGTGGATGCTGAGGCTGGAATTCATCTTTCCTTCCCCCTTCAGGATATAATATTGCCAGTAAATACARAGGCATGTGGGCTGTGACTCAAATGCAATAGGTAGGTTAGGAAATTACTTAGAGATAACTTGGAGGTCAACAGCAGTCTGGAATGTTTATTTTGGGGAGTCAGGAATGGTGATTTTTCAGGTACAGATGGAACCAGCAATGCTGGTGATCCCTGGGTGGAGCTGTGGCTCTACAGGTAACAGCTCCAAGGTTTAAACCTTTAAAYAGATCAGCAAAGGTATAAAGGTGTCCAGAGGGAGTTAATCTTTCTGTATTATAAACTTCAGTAAAGTTTCCCATGTAGGAAGTTAAATCCTTGGTAGCTTTAAAAAAAATTCCCTGTCTGACAACTCTTCAGTGGTGTGGTATAATTGCCCTTTATGAGATGTGACACACTGRCTATGCAGGAACCAAACTTATTGTAGAG
This sequence comes from Alauda arvensis, assembly GCA_902810485.1. Classification (NCBI taxonomy): domain Eukaryota; kingdom Metazoa; phylum Chordata; class Aves; order Passeriformes; family Alaudidae; genus Alauda; species Alauda arvensis. The sequence goes on along the minus strand of CADDXX010000127.1, from coordinate 1,299,848 downwards.
AAATTGCTGTATATGAATGACATCARCTCTGTCCTGCTGTGGAATGGATGTCTCAGTGACTTCATGGATGGAATGTAACAGCAAACAGAACAGGGAGAATTATGAGCTCTTATGACTTCTGTAAATACGTGAGCAATATTTTGAAAAGCCAATTTACTACTCCACTGGCTATTGATGTTAGTAGCATTATTTTAAATCATTCACTTTATTAAAGTGACAAACCATTTAATATTATGTTGTGCAACAGAAAAAGCATAATTAYCTAATTTTAATCTCTTTTAAATTGTCCTGAAGTCAAATAGTTCAGTGTGTGTGTGTCTGCACCATTCAATCTTCTAATCTATTTGAGATAAATAGAAAGCAAAAATGCTTTTATGAGACATAGTTGTGATGATTGTAAGACCCTGACCTTTGGCCAATTTCTGTGGCCAAACTGAGGTCAAAGAGTGTGAAACACTTTARGCAGCACTTGATCAAATTTAATTTAACATAGACCTGTGTGTATAGAAAGYATTGAAGGTTTAAATGAGTGAGAATGTTACAACTGAAAAGCTCTCATTGGCTGGAAGGTACAAAATGAAGTTTGTATTTGGAAAAGGAAAAACAAAGGACAAAAGCTTAACTTTCCAACGATTCTGTAAGGCATGACTCTGCCAGACACGGATCCCTCCCTGAGCTGCACAGGAGGTGCTGCCTGCCTCAAAGGCAGCTTCAGATGTAGTTTGGAGCATCTTGTGCAGAGGTTTAATGTCTCTCACTGCTTCATTTCATATATAACCATGCTGCCATGGAAATTGGAAGCTCAGAATATTCACCTGGGTGGAGGTTAAGGTCTTTCTTTGGAAACATCCTCAGTTCTGACTGGTTGTGTGTGTGCCAAGTTACAGGGACARAGAAGAAAACTTCTTGGTTTCTTTGTGCCACCTGCTATGTGAGAAATAACTAATTTGCAGTACTTCATTATTGTTATCATTATTGATTTCAAGTTTAATTTTAATAGATGTTCATTAATGTGATGATTCTAGTGGCATTATAAATTCTTCATATTAAATATTTAAGCTCTGTAAGCAATGGAAGCACTGAAGTGATTTTATAGAGATTGGCAGGGTTTTTTAAGGTCTTCTCTAATATAGATGACTTTCCCTTTTCAAGGCTGGTTTCATTGTGCCATGTCAGGATAGCTTTGGTTTGTGTGAGTCTCCTCATGCATGATGGGCAGTGTCATTGCAGCTGAGACAAACACTCAACCAGGAGGGCTATTGCCATTTGGCAAGTTAGCTGTTAATGTAGTGAATGGATTATAAAATGCAGTGCAGAAGAAGTTTTAGAGGATTAAGGAAAGTCTTTATCTTGGGATTTGGTGGACTGTGTGAGTAAGTAGCTGGCAATTGCATTGTCAGGCCCAACACAATGCTAAATGAAGTGTTTGGGTTACTAAAAAATACATCAGTGTCACTGTGTTTATTACCCAAAGGTTTTACTCATTCTCTTGTTTTGAAGAGTTCTTGGCTCTGGGCAGTGCTGAAGCTTTGTGGCAATATTCCCTCAAGTTCTGAGCCTTAAARCTTCAAACAAATGGAGAGGCACAATTCCATGTCAAACCTCAGTCTCAGACTTCATTGCAATCATAATAGATGTCAGTGGTCACTAAAACTTTGAGATGAGCATGGCAATGCACCACATTCCCAAAGAATGCCCAAACTTAAYATTTCTGATGGCAAAACCAGCCTCTGCTTAAGGGACAACAGATGGYTTTCAACTACCATAATTCCAGTGTTTAACAATACCCCAAGAAGAACCAACTACTTATCTATGGYTTTGTTATCCTCCAAAGATGAAAAACAACTTTGAAGCTGGGCCATGAAAGCACAAACTTGGTTTGTATGACAGATAGGTAAAATCTACATGGGGCAGCTGTGGTTTTGGACTTTATTCTAGCCACTTCTATTCCACTTTTTCAGTGGGCTCTAAGTGTACAGTTCCACTTGGGAGGTCTGCTTCCACCTCCTGTCTCTCAAAGTTTAGGTAGGACTTTCTGACCTTTAAATGCAAACACAAAAAAAAAAGGATTAAAAATATATGGCCACTTCAAATACTGGCCCATTTTATCATTTTTTTGAACACTTATTACCACATTAATAATAAAGTGTTATTGAGAGGCAGGTCAGTGTTTTAAATAAAGAGTTGGAATAAAAATKACTAAGAGTTTATTTCTACTGAATTCATAATGGTATAACTGTAAAATCTTGAAGCTTGTGGTCTTTAACTTTCCAACTGAAATAATCTAGGAAAAAAATCTAAATTAAATGAATCTGCCCTTATGCTGTACTGATAAAAAACCAACTAAATACCCAAAGCAAAAACCCCAAACAAATTCCAAACCAGAACCCAGAAGGTTGCATTAGTAGTGTATATATATATATCTAATAGCTACAAGTTAGGATGTTGTGTCATGTTCTCAAAACTAATAATAATTTTAATAATAAAATGCCCCTGTGCCTTTTTCTGATTTTCTATTCCTAAACCCTTTCAAAGGTGTGAACTGTGTGCCTAAATGCTGTTCCCTAGGGATAAACAACTACTGGAAAGGGTATTTCTCTACCCATATTAGAYTAATGTTTAGTCAAGGATCTGTCAGTGTAGTGGCAGAAAGTAACTCCATGGCAGGGCTAATTACCCACCAAGGGAAAGAAGGAACTCTTCTGATGTCTCTTGAAATAAGCACTTGTGTGTTTATCTTTGCCTCTTTGTGTACTCAAGTTTGCCTCCCCTTAGGGCTACACTCCTACTCAGGGTCTTATCTAAGTCATATTTTGGTGCTTGTTCTCCTGCCCCCTTTGGAGTTCTCACTTCTCTCCTGAGCTTGACTGGACTATACTCAGGTTTGGGTGGGTGTCTGTGTTCCASCAATGAGCTGTTCCCTCCCTGTTCTCTCCAGAGTATTATCTCAGGGTTTGTAATTCACTGTCACCCCTAACTATTGTTCCCTTATTTTGTCTGAATTCCTGATTAATGGTTTGCAGAAATCTGGACTCATCATTTCTTAATAGCCACAATATTCATCCAGACTATCTGGTTAGTTTTGAATTTCAGTATTGTTCTTTTCATTAATTCCAGATACTGTCAGCAGCATGCTTGTGAAGTATGTTTGATTACATATAATTGGTTGGATGAAAATAAAAATAATTACTGCCTTGAAGAGTATTGGAGCTATGTGGAGTTCCAAAAGGAAGACACTGTGTTAGTGGGGCAGGAGCTACCCAGGTGACTTTCAGGGGCTGTTGGCTGAACTGCACARGGGCAAAGCCTTTAAGTTTTATGAAGAATCCATGGGAATTCCCATCCAAGGTGGGTTTCTCAAGGATATTTTGTGCCTTGATAGCTTGTAGACTGTGATTCCCAGACTGAATCTTAGTAGTGTCTCTCCTATCTTCTCACCACTTTATCTCTAAAAACACTCTCTGAATGGAAAGGTATTGCAAGAAAACTAATTTCTTGCAATTTGCAGAGTTTTTGTGGTTTTGCAGCTCTATATCATAATCTCACTAAAGGATTTGGAGTAGGTGTTTCCCAGTACTCTGGAATTTAGCTGCCATCCCTGAGGGGTGGATTGTCACCATTGTGTGACACTGGGCTCTGAGTGTGACATTCATGCTGAGTTTAGYAGGCTGCTTCCCTGACAGCTTTTCCCTCTGACAGGATTTCTGGAGTTCTGGAAAACACCCATGCTTGCTTTGTTGTGGCTTCTACAGCTGTTTGTGATGAGGAAGAGACTCTTTTTTTTACTTCAAGCTAATGAGTTAATTAGATCTTTAAAATTATTTTCAGCCTGGTTTAGTTTGTCCTGAGGCYACAGGAAGAAGTGCTTAGAAATCAATTTATTGGTTGCTGATTAGCCCACACCCTCAAGTGTAAGCAAAGTTCACCTATTTACATGTTAGTTACTTAACAACTTACTCTGTAACCAATTATTCCTCCAACTTGTTGGGGTTGTTTTCTTGCTGTTGGGGTTTTTTTTTTCTGTTTGAGGATTTAGGTGAGTTTTCTTCCTCCTAAGTTCTGAGAATATTGTGCTTGCACTTTGATCCTGCTAAAATGCCTTTTGGAAGAATGGATGTTTCCTTATCTTTGGGGAAGATTTTTAGTTTAGACCAAGATGTTTTCTCCCTGTGAGCTTCCTCAAGGGCTATGTTTGCCACAGTGTCAGCCCCTGACCCTCAGTTTTGCTGTCAATCCCTTGTTCCTGCCTGGCTTTGGCAGTGACACAACTGCCAACCTTGGCCACATCTCTGTGAAGAAGCTGTAATTTAGTCATACAAATATTACCATAGAAAAATCTCCATTTAGAACAAAACTGTTTTGAAGCTTTCAACTCTCCCTGGTGGATTTTYCCTCTAACTTTCTAATTATCTAAAATAGACTGGAAGTGTAAACATAAAAATAATCCTGTCAGCTCTGAATTCCTGRTTCTCAGGAGTCTCTATTGAGTAGAAGAAAATGATTTCTGGGTTAAGATCACCTGAGAAAAGAATTTTAATGCAGCCCTTACTGTCTTGAGCTCCCTGGGCATCCTTTCAGTTTTTTATTTAAAAATTTGAACAACCAAGCATCCTGAATCTGTTACTTTGTTTTGTTTCTACCAATTTCTASAAATTCAAGAAGAATTTTAGTTACAGTGGCAACTTGGTAATAACAAATGCAAGGAACAACATTTTCAGATGCTTTTGTTTCATTTATTAGCACATTTCAAATTGTGAAGTGTATCAAAGAATGGAATTACTACAGAAAAGATGGCTAAATACTTCTGCTATAGAGCAAGAACAGAAGTATAAATATGTATTTATAGGGTCTCCATATCCCAAAGTGAGCCTCAAACTGAAAAGGTAAAGGAAGTCAGGAAAAGGGGAGGTGTTGGAAGACCAAGGAAATGGTTGCAGCAAGCTGCCATGGATCAGGGGAGAAGGAAGCAATTGGCAAGGGATCAAAGTTTCTCAGAAACTGTTAAACTGTCAAAAAATCACAGAAGAAATAGTGAGTGTGAATACTTTYAGGGTTTGATATTTTGGGGTGCTTTCTTCTYTGCTGACTTTGATTTTATGTGTTTTCCAAGATAATAAATTTTCAAACTGTCCTGTTTTACAGCTACCTTTGGATCTAAGCTTCTTCTATTTCTGGTACAGAGTTGGGGGAAATGGGCTGCGGTGTGTGTGCATCAATTCTGAGAGCCCACAGATAAGTTGGGTGTACCTTGGCAGAACTCTGTTCGTGTCTTAAACTAAAAACGATTGTCCTTTCCTGGTTGGATGGAATTTGTTTGGGTTTTGTTTCTGTGGTTTGTGTTTTCCCCCATCCCCATGGCACACAAGTTTCCTACAGCAGGCTCGGTGCAGCACCTTTGAGCTCAAAGCTGGATAAATTGTTCTCCAAATTAGGCTCACAATTACAGCAAACAAGAGGGCAATAGGAAGCTTTGCAGCACTGGGTGATGAGTATTCATGACTTAAGAAGCACAAGGAAGTCCTACATCTATTAGAATGTGAAACTGATGGATTGTTCACAACATGATGTTAGARAAACCCCAGCACCCTCCCTCTGAATCAGCACTGAGTGTTATTTAGCAGCAGTGCACTAGTTAAACTCTCARGCAGTTAATTAACAGAAACTCTATTTTCCTGTTCAGTGAAATCTAGGATGCTACCATAGAAAAGAAATACCTTTGAGCTCAGTTTTGGTCTTCCTTGTTTCAGCTGATAACTCAGTGTCTCAAAATTGGTTCTTGATTGTTTTAATCAAGGTTGCTTTTTTGATTTCTGCAGGAAATTGCTTTTGGTCCTGGTATTAAACTGTCAGTGATGTGCTACTTTAGCACTTCATAAAGGAAGTAAACATTTGTCTTGCAATAAGTAGTGAGAGTTTGTGAGTGCCAGCTGGCTCTTCTGGGCATTCCTCAGAAAGGAAAGGGAGCTTGAAAGAAACAAATGAGTTTTTCTCTTTACCCAAGATGTACCAGTAACACATCCATCAGTAATTAGAGGAGTGTAATGATCTGAGGACTTTGCTGCTTTCCTTGACTGCTGAAGCTGACAAGCATGGGAGGTATCTTAGTTATTCCCTGGTTATTGGCCAGTTATATTGAATTATAAGTGCTGACACAGTTAAAAAGGAAACACCAATTGCACACACATTTGGTGTGGGAGRTGCTCAGCTGCCTATGCTGGATTATTTTGGGTCATTTACCAAGGTATGTGGAGTAAGGAGAGTAGAGGTGCTTGGAGGAGCCACAACTACCCTGTGCCACAACTACCCCAGCGTCTGAATTTGTGACCAATTCATGTTTCCCCATTCCCTGTGTATGGTCTKACTCCACAGCAGACATGAGGGAGCTTGTGCTCCCCAGTGAGCAGAACCCATCCTGCAAGGCTGCTCATGACTCTGGGAAGCTCCTCAGCTGATAAACCCTCCTCAGATGTGTCAGATGGGGTGTGGAGTGAGGGCAGCCTGGCCCCRGGCAGCTGCACCAGCTGAGCATGGAAACACAAGGGTTTGAGCCCAGAGACAGGAGCACACTTATCTGTGGGGGCTGGTGGCACCCAGCAATCAGCTTTGTGTGCAGTAGGGATGTGTTTGGGATTTAGGGATGTAGGGATGTGCTTGTTAGGAAGTTCAGGTTCTGCTGGCTCAGACCAATTTCACTCCTTGCTGCAAGGCAGAGGTTGCAGACACAGGCACAGAGCAGGGGCAGTGATGGGGCAGTGCTAGGCACAGACACAAACCATGTTTACCCTGAGCAGAACAAAACCAGCAGTGCCCAACGAGCAGCTGTGGGGTCATGCTGTGCTCACAGGGGTCTGAAATCTGCAGTGCTGGGCAGTGCTGTTTCCCCTGCTTTCATCACTTATGTAAACTGGGTAATTTTTCTCAAGAGATAATATGGAGCTGCAAACAAGTCTTCAGAAGAGGTTAGTCTTGCCTCAATCCCACCTTTAAAAAGGCTTATGATAAAAAGCAAATAAAACTGAAGTTTGTGTCCCTTCAGCTGTCACRTTTGGGACCCTGTCACCACCTGCAGCCCCCCACTGTTCTACTGTCCCTGGTGTGGAAGCAAAGGAATTCTAGGCTTGGCATTTCTGGAGCTTCTTTCATTACTGAGATGGAAGACTTGGAGACACTGATTTATACTGTCACTTGTAGGAGCTGGATGACAGTCCACACATTTGAAGCAATAGTTCTTGCTGTCACTCTCCTCTACAATCTGCTGGGATCATTTCTCATGCCCAGACTACTGCATAAACATTTTTGATGGGAACATCCATCACTTATTGCCTGTTTAGGTGTTACTAGATAATGAAAAAAAAGCAAGCTATTTATCCTAGTAATTAATTAGAATCCCCTTAAATCTTAAAACATTGGAATTTTAATRAAGTTGGTGGGTATCCTGCAATATGATAAATATTTATATGGTAGTATGGATTTTACCAGCACTTTCCAGTCTATAATAATCCAACTGGTTTTAATTTGAAGTTGAAAGTTCATTCTAGTTCAACTTTGAAGTATAGTTTTAGGARTCTTTTTTAGGGTTCCTGTAAGAAGTAATTCCATATGCAGTGTGTCTCCATAAAGAACATCAGTGATTCTGTTAAATGCTTAGATTGCATGAAGTGTCATCATTCATCCCAAAATTTGATAAGCACACTGAGTGCCTTTCAGTGCAGGAAGGGGCAGATATTTTTAAGGACACTTAGCACAGTTTTGCCTTGTGTGTTCTTCAAAAGCATCCTTCATTAATAAAWTCTTTTCAGTATCACAAGTTATTATTTGTTAACAATGAAAAATGAGAATGGTATGAGCRTTGTTGGAGGTGGTTTTATTGTTAGGGCTTTTTCTCAAAATGAGGATTCTGCATTATCTCTTAAGTATATGATGTTTACAGTTTCAGATAGTTATTTTTGACTTTGAAAGTAGTTTAAGGCTAAGACATGACAGATAAGCCAAGTTTTCCCTCTTTCATAACAAAACTGAAGACAACACAAACACATTTCCTATTTAAACATTCCTTTTGCTGCCTGGTTTTGAAGTAGCTGCTTTAGGGGGTGAGGCTGGATACCTTAGTGACTTAACAACTGCCTTCAAAAGGAAACTGAGACTATTCTGACAAGTCTGTCCTCTCTACAGTAAGTGKGTGAACTTTGTTCATCCTGCTAGTGACTGTTTTCTGTCCAGCCCAGTGAGAGTGTTTCTGGAATATTTCCCAGTCTTTCTGCTGTGCTTCTGCGTTGTTAGTAACAATTGTTTGAGACTTCATGAAGGTATTGAAGTCTTATCAGAAGCCATGCTTTTATTATTGTGCCAAATACTTGTTTATGACTAYAAGAAATTCACATTTGAAATTGGAGGTAAAAATTGTCAAGTCAGGAAGTCCATGAAGAAGTCCATGAAGATAGGCTGGCAGACCTTGGCCAAATCCTGGAGTACAGCAGGGAATTAATTACCAGATCCAGTTTCTGGTGGCCAGAATCAGTATGGGACAGCCCTGTACACCAGGAGAGCAGAGAAGCAGGGCTCTTTCAACTCTGATTAGTTGGTTCAGTTCAAGAGTCATATAGAAATGTCTTAATTTGACAGGAGAATAAGTGGACTACAATAATCACAAGAGTGCTGGTTTTAGTTTGACATTTCCAACASCTATTCTGCAAATTCAATGCCATTRCATTAAAGTCTATTAGTACCTGGTTCCTTCTCCAGGCAAGTTTTTCTTATGGGGTGGGTTAATACATCTGAAAACATCAGATYCTCAGCTGAATGATGTGTGTGAACAATGGATGCAAAGCATGCAGCTCATCTAGTTTGAATTGAGTATTTTGAAAGAAACCACCTTACCATAGCAGGTTGGGTTTGGTTTTTTTGCCAAAAGCATTTACCTCATGGCAATATTTAACCATACAAATGTTCTCATTCAGAATGTATTATYATTATTTGGTTTTGGTGGGGTTGCTGTTACAGAAGATGTGGCCTTTAGTAATACATTCCATTAATTTTACCTTGGGGCAGGATTTAGTGCTTAATCTGAGCCTTTTGTTAGCTGTTTTGTTACTGCACTGTGAGAATCATTCTGTTCTGAGGATCTCTCTTTGCAGGACAGATTTTCTTTCCATGGGAGTTGGACCAGGGAACTGATGTGTGTTCCTTAARTTTGTGCATCTGCATCACAGTTAGCTGATTTGTCATCCTGCATGTTGCTCTTTTGCTCATTCACCTTGAGGCACCTCTGCTTCTTGGGTCTCACCTTCCTGCTGTGCTGCTCAGGTGAGAAGTGGAAAGGCAGCTGGCTGTTTGCAGATGTGATCAGGGTGGGTTATTTTACTTTAAACAGCGTTTGTGCATTAGGAATTAGGAGCTTTTTGTACCATTTGTGCCCTGAACATGAACTCCTGAGGCTGTGTAAGRGCTGTGTGCTCTGGTAACATGTGCAGCTCTTCAAGGAGAAGCTGGAGTGAGGTGAGGAGACATCAAACAGCTTGTGCTGGTGGAGCTGTGRCTGTTCTGAGAGCAGCCTCAAGCTCCAGAGAGAGGATGCACACAGAAGCACAAACCCTACCCTTCACCTGAGGCAGGAAATATGTGGAAAGGACTTCCCCTCTCTTGCTGTGGAGCTGTTACAGCAGTGGATGTGTAAAATGTGAATGAATGAATGGCATGCAGCTGAAGGGCTCTGGCTCTGCAGTGTGCTGGTGTCTGTGCAGGGGCACAGAGGTTCCACACTCACACAGATGGGATTTGTGTGTGTGCTCACACTGAGCAAGGCTGCAGCACAGGGACTGAACTCACAGCTCTGCCCTGGTGGGTGCTCACTAACCCTGGAATTTCTAAATTCAGAATGGAGAGTCAGCTACAGTCAACTRAGTCTTTGGAAGGTTTGTGGTGTGRGACTAAAAAATAGCAAATGTRGGCAGAGAACTGCTGTTGGCAGCATATCAAATGCTGAATTTATTCCTGGACTTCATGCTCATCAAGATGCTCCAAAGGGAAAAACAAATGTGAGCTGGAGGGTCCTCTGTGGTGGTGACAGTAGCTGTTAGAGGCAGGAATTGAAAGGGACTTTGGAAAATTATCTTTTTCTAAAGTTCAGTGAGCCTTGTTGATGACTTGTGATAGATTAGTAAAGATCTGTGAAAAGGAGTGGTTGTTCACTATTGGTGAACCTTGYCATCCCTTCCATAAGCCTTGAAAGGCTAATTTCCATGTTTTCATTTACTCTCTACAGGAACTCTACATAATTTCCTGAATATTTTGGTAAAGAAAARTAATCTTAAATTTCTGATATTGTATTAATGTGATGAGCACAGACCACAAACATTCTGTACTGAACACAATACAGTAGATGAAAATGATCATTGTCTSGGCAGTGAGTGTATAAATTCAGGAACAAGTTGCAATTTCTGCATTTTTTCCCTTCTCATATTGGATGAAAATAACCTGGTGGAAAGTGTGGAAAGAKCCAATTAAGGTATTGATTTCCATTCTCATAGGTGATGCATTGTTTTTATTTTTACATTGTCTGAAGGCTTTGCTTTTACTGCGAGTATATAAAAGGTAAATATATAAAAGGCAGTTAAGCAATAGATAGTGAAAATTGAATTACGTTTTTCACTCAAGAAGGCATCAAAAGCTAACCCAGATGGGTGCTGAAATAACTCTGCAGAATTTATTGGTTACTGCACTGAATGGGYTGAGCTTCCTCTGCAGTTCAGTGGCACCCTTAAGTGACTGTGATGCATTTTTGGAAACCACTTTCAGATGAGCAATGGTTCAAGATTTATTCTCTTTGTGTTGAAAGATAAATAATGTGCACTTACAGGTACTCATTAGCCTGATCCTAACACTTTCCAAGTTGACATAGTTACAAAGCAGGTAATTTAGATGCAATGCATTTGAATTCCTTGTTCAAGGGGAGCTTTAGRTATCAATTATCTGAAAAGCAATTTGTAGCAATGCATTTAATTTGACAGATAAATGTTGAACTGGTAGCAAAATTATGATAATGGAACTTCAATGAAGTAAAATACAACTTTAATAGTTAAAAAATAAAGCAAAAAATTGCCAACAACAAAAAAAAATTCCCCATGATTTTTATGAACAAATTTTTTTTTGTTCCTGAAAGTATTTGCAGTCTGGATAAAGGTAGTCCTACAGATGTTAGAGTTCCTAATTTTAAAGAAGTTGAAGGAAAGTATGTCTCCAAGATGTGAAAAAAGAGTGAAGTCATCAATAATTACAACCAAAATATTTGCATTAAGCAGATCCAGAACACTTAAAGATTTTGGCAATAATTCTATGGAATGGGTCAGGAGGCCTACTACAAAATCTGGGTATTTCTCTGTCTGTATACACAAGTAATACCCAAAGGATACAGCTTAACATATTTCATCAGGGTTGCATTTCTTCTTAGTCTGCATTTTGTAACTCTGCTGCTCTCTAAAAACATTCTCTGTCATTTCTTGGAATAGCTCTATTATTGCCAGGGTACTTGAGAATTTTAAATGGGACTTTATGTGTAATAAACTTTAGCAGGAAGGACAAATCTTTTCCTGGTGTTAYAATCACAGAACTTAAAGACTGAGGAAGAAAAATCCCTACAATTCTAATATGCACTCATTTATGTGAGTGATTGCAGAAGTTTATTTTGCACAGTTAAAGATCTCTTTCCACAAAGCTTTTTGGGGCAGCAATAGGATTGCTGGTTGGACAATGTTTCCAAACACTGAGTGTGAGTTTGGTCTTTKTAGAGTTGCCCAGGTCTAAGGGGAGGATTCTTCCAGTTCCTTCCTTCTTTGGGAGATGATGATCAGGATGGTAAAAGGAAAACTGTCTGTGGTATATCCTGAGCTTAGCCATGATCTCTCTTGCACTTGCTGTTTAGATAATTCCTCTTTAATATTTGTACATACAGAAGATTCTGCTGAGTTTTCATTGGTGTTTCTGAGTTTTTCATGTTTTCTTTTTATCTTGGCAAATGGTCTGTGCAGTCAGAGCATRATGAGCTACTTTGGTATTTAGCTTTGCAGCAGCATAGAAGGCAGAGAAGTTTCTTTGAGGTGAAAATTCCAGCTCTAATTGCATTGAATTCAGCCTTGCTCATCTCTTGGAGCTCATCAGCATCTCCAGAAGGCTGTCCTGAACTTACTGAAAGAATTGCAGGTGGGTTCAGAGCAACCCTTAGTGATGCTGAGAATTCACTGTGGCTCCCTGTTACCTGGTGGGTCACAGTTTTCAGTTACTTCTYTGTCTGGGTTGCAGTGAATGTGAAAATTCCAGATGCTACAACACCTACAGCCTGTTCTGGAGGTCAGATAAAAATAACTGCCAAGTGCAACCTGATTAAAAGCTGAGGGAAACTGATGTTCAGGTGTGAAGGAATGGCCTTGAGGCAGCAATTGTGGTGTCAGCATGGGTAACTTCATGAGACTTTATTTCAAATCCAGTAGTTTTAGTTCACATATGGAGGGCTGAATGTACATGGAGAGCCCTTTGGGTTCCCCTCTACCTGTTCCTCCCTGTGTAACTTTGGTACAGAAATGCTTTGCTTTTGTTGAGAGATTTCATATTTTCCAAGGAAAAAATGAAGTAGGGCAGGGCATTATAACCAGCATACATCTCCCTAAAATGTTACTGAATGTAACATTGGAGTTTTGAGTTTCAGTTGAGGTTTTAGAAACCTTTTTTTTCCCCTACTCAGTCCAGTCTCCAATAATGCTTTTTTCATCACATCAATCAAATCACAGAAACACAGGATGAAACAAGGCATTGGCAAGGGCCCAGAATTCAGGAGCAGCTTGTTCTAGCCAGGCACTAATCAATGTCAKCTCAGGAGAGCTGAACTGCTCCTGAGCCCCTGACTACCTGGGCTGRATCTCTGGCTTTAACTAGCCAGCTTAGGGAGCAGGGGGTGGCAGTGACAGCAGGGCTGGCCCAGCTGTAGGAGGCAGATGGACCAAGAATTTGGTGGGTGAGGGCACAGAGATGCTCTGGCATGGGTGAGAGTGTCTTTCTGAAGTGTCAGCAAAATAAGGACCTTGGAATAGCAGTGAGGATCAAGGACAGCWGGAGGGGAAACCTTTCAGTGTGACTTGGCTGAGTGCTGTCTCCCAATGCACAGAGTAAAAAGGCACAGTTCCTGTTGTCTTTATGCAGACATGGTAAATGTTACATCACTAAAAGGTGAGGCCATTCAGTTCTGATGCTGGGCTCTACAGAGAAAGGTTTGTGATAGCAATGGCTCAAGCTGGTGCCTAAAAGCTGCAYTGAGAGAGAGCTGCTGCCAYAATAACCCACCAGCCTGGATGGGGRTTTGGATGTGCCCAGCCTCAAGTGGCATTTTGAACCCAGGATGTATTTTGCACAAACTTTAGGAGSTGATGTTAGCTGAGCACTGGAAAGGGACATGGCAGAGAGAAGTGAGCTAATGCTGGGTTTGAATCATGGCAGTCAACACCATAAYATGGAACCAGCCAGAGCTGGTGGCCTTTTACACTTGGGCAGCAGTAATTTATGTCTTGAGAAGAGACTTAAGGTGCCAGTAAGCAGTGATGTTATTAACTGTAATCAAAATACTTGGTTATATTCCCACTGGATATGTTGTTCTGATTTTTAAAAAAATCTCAAAACCAAACCCAACACCCTTTTCTGTTCTGTGAGTTGGCCTTTGCCCCTGCATGTTTATTCTGCCTAATTACACTGGAAAGATTTCCAATCCAAAATGCTGGGTCAAAAAAAAATCTTGTTTGTGTGAAATGGAGAAGTGAACAGTTTAGACTTCCAATTGAAGCTTCAAAGCCTTTGTTTGACATTTTCTAAATCTGTCTCCTGGCTGTTTTAGGCTCTGAAAATGCTACTTCAATAATTAGATTGCCAGAAAAATTCCCACTAACCACATAAATTTGCACTTGATGCACTTGAGCGTGTTCCAGGTTGCCTGTTTACAAAAGACAAATTCTGTCCTAATTCCTGGAATTACTTCTTACATTTTGGCACAAGGAAGCAGTTGGATRACAATGAAATGGTGGAGAAATACTCCTCCTAAAGTCAGACTGATCAGGAGTGAACAGGAATCCAGGCTTCCTACAGCAATTACTTTACACTTTTTTAGTTTATTGTAATGTCCAGTAAATGAATTACTATTGCTTCCTTTTGGTGGTCGTGTATTTTGGATTTGGTTCCCTTGGGTCTTCAACTGCTTCATGTTTGTTCAGTCACTTTCTTGATTACTGTCTCCTGTTCCATCTACTTCAAGAGTGAAATGCCAAGCCCAAGTGGCCCAGCTGGTATTTTGTGCTCACCACCTGGTGCAGAATGAAGGCACAAACAGCCYCAATCTGGGAGCTGTGTCCCATCCCAGCCTGGCTTGGAACTCGAGATCATTTTAGTAAGGGGGTAATATCAAACTGGATCTGTATTTGAAGGCCTTCAAGGGGCAGTTATGGAAAGATGTCCACAAAAGCCTTCAAATAAAGATCCACTTTTATATCACCTCCTTACTAAAATTATGTATCAGCTTTCATTTCTAGATTGGGAAAAGGCAGCAGCAGCAGGCTCAGTGCTGTGCTCCCTGAGGCACAGAGCTGTTGGGGATGGTGGGGGAGGCAGGTGCAGTGGATCCTGCAGAATGGGACCAAAATTCCCCTGGCCAAGCTAAAATGAGAAAGAAGAGGCATTAAAAAATCAGRCTAACAATGCAAGTGAAAATAATGATTGTAAGTTGCACATAATTATGCTTGATAGTGGTTATGGAGGAAAAAAAGCTTTTGCCAGATATTTAGCAGTTKTATTGAAACTTGAAATATGTTTTGTGCACAGCATCTTGGAGAAGAATTCCATCTGTGATGTGAATTTTGTTTTTCTCCATGCTTAAAGGTAGATGATTGTATATGACAGACAGAAAAGAAGGTACAAGTTCCAGTAAAAGACATTTTAAAGAAAGGGAATATTAAAGTTAAATCCTTTCRACTATTCATAATGAGATAGCAATCTACAATAGCATTAGAATAATTTTCATGGTATGGAGTGAGTTTCTAAGGCATAAAACCTCAAGCTTAGAAATTATTCTGGCTATGAAGCCAGGTTTTAGAGTCACTATAGGGTAAATTGGTATTTTGACATTCAGAGACCTTTTTCAAGAAGTAAAAGGTTAATAGCATRAGGCCTTTTCTTTTGTAAATTGTATTCTCTGTGAAAGAGGGTTGTTGAGGGTGAATCATAAAATGCTTCAGTACTTCTTGAAAAGAAAATTATAGAAAAGCAATTAGATTATGGAATCCTSAGAGTTCACATATAAAGTTACATAATTTCAGGATTTCTCTCCTATTTCTCCCACAGTGACAGTGAATGATGTAATAAAATTAAACTGTTTGAAATCAGACCTACTGCTTGCCACCAGAAAGAGAAGCTTTTTTTCCTAGCTCTGTTCTTTTGTTTCCATATGTTGTAAGTTCATTAAAGGAAGCATAGTTGCCCTYTTAATCCCAATGTTTCTAAACATTTCTCTTGAGAAAAGACAACCATGATCACAAGGAAGCTTTATTTCAAGGCCCAACACATTATTAGCTGATCTTTTTAAYGAGGAATGTTAACATTTAAGGTTTTCATTTGTGCTTTAAAAATGTTTCAACTCATTTAATACTTCAAAAGCCTGAGCAGATCAGTCTTTTTGTGCCTGAAAGTGTAAAGAAGATTGGAAGCAACACTTTGGAGTCTTTTGTGCCCATCAATTTCATTAAACCAAGGGCATCTGGTTTCCAGTTAGGAACCATATTCGGTACAGACTGCTCTCATTCCAATGGGTTTTACTAATTTTCTATAGCAAGTGCAAGACTGAGCTTCAAATCTTCAATTCTAATGCCTTAGAAAAGCATACCTGGAGTTTTCTTTCCAAGTATTGTCTTGGAATAARTTACCTGAGGAAGGCTGTGCCCAGAGCCCAGACAAATCCTTTCTGCTCTGTGCAGTGTGGCTGGTCGCAGAATGGTCCTGATGGTTATGGCTTCTTTGGGACATTTCTTGTGCTTTTTCCCCCTGGGGGCTGGGGGTGAGAAATTAGAAAGCCCAAACATGCAGAAATCTACAGAATGCATTAACTAGATATGCAAATCTCTTGAAGTGGAAAATGCCATAAAATGCTCTCAGATACGTCTTTCTTTGGTCTTCTATGCCTTTTGTACAACACGCAGAGCAGATATTGAAGAGTACTGTTCAGAGTACTGTTCTACAGCCTTCCAGATCAATGTACATACATATGTAAGCACTTACAGGGAAAAGTTGGAATTTTCTACAGTACTTTGCTTTCAATTACCGTATCCATTAAAGACATCCATAAGGGGAAAAAAAATGTTCTACTGTCAAAGACCACAAACTGTTCACATTAATAAAACATTGCATATTTACAAAATACTTTTAGTTCTTTATATTTAATGTAGACTTTAACTTAGACAGAAAAAATAATTCTTGAAACATGCTTTGAGAAGCTCAGACTGCTCTATAACCTGGTGTGTATTATAAATCTTTACAAACCTCTAAACGGAGGCCAGAAGGCTGACTTGCCAAGGTCATAGCCCCTAAGTAACACAAAAACAAAATCCAGGTTTTCTGGTTCCTGCTTTAAGCACTAGATATTTCCTCTCTGTGCTCAGAAGAATTTTTAATGTGAGTGTGTTGGCAAAATGGGGATTTAGCTGCCTAAGCCCTGCACTGAACATATTTTTTAACTTCTGACGTTGCTGAACTTTGGGAGTCCATGGTAGGAAAGCACTCTGCTGTGGGTAAGTGAAGACCTGGACCCCTGATGCCAGCACATGCTAAATGATATTTTATCTTCTCTTGCTGCACCTTTTGAAGGAAATATTCTAGGAAGGCACTTATGCTTCAAACCTTGACAGTTCTGCTTGAAACATTGGTCATGTGAAGCACCCAGGGCGAGGTAATGGAACATTTCACACTGTGGCAGTGGCAYTGATCTGAGTGCAAGTGCTAATAGCATTCAATCACAATACACATGTGATTTATAACAGTCTTAAATGCTTTTTCTCCAAAGATGCCAAAACTTGCAGCTTACTTTTGTCCTTSAAGAGAATGCAAGGTAATAAACACTTTTTCTGTGTGAGAAATTCTTATTTAGGGTACATCTTCTGYCCCATCTTTTTGATTTAGGTTCCAAACAGAGGAAATAGTCAAATATTTAAACCTTTAAGTATTTAGGTTATAAAGCTGATAAGCCTTTATCCAAAGGATTGCTTGGCCTTAAAGCCTGGAGTTGTTAGCTCTTGTCCAAGAGAAATCTTCTCTTCTAGGCCTGCAGCTCTGAAAAYTTCTGCATTTAATACACTTCACTGGTGGAGCAAGAAGCCTGTATTTAAATTTCTAACCATCATTTGTGCCCTTCTAAGTKTTTGGGTGTTTTAACAACTGCGGGTGTAGACAGCCATGAATAATGAATTATTATGCCTTGAATTAGAAAAACAAAACAAACAACAAAACAAACCCTAAATGTCCTCTGATGCAGAATCTCTCAAAATTGCTTAGTGACAATTTCTAGCTGAGACAGAAGAAGCTGAAGCAAAGGAAATGCTGCTTCATGTGGTAGTGAAGGTCATGGGTTGTACACTTTGATGCTCCAATCTCTCCTGTAACCATTGCCAAGCCTGCTGTGTCCTGCATCAAAAGGAACACCCTCAAGCCTGAAAGGATGCCATGCTGTGACCTCCTCAACCTTTTCTATATTTCATAAGGATTGAAGTTATTTTGATTTTCCAACTAATTTGGTACTTCCTTGCAGGGTTGCTATACTCCCTGTAAACAGAATGAAATATCTTGAGTATTGCCTGCAAACCATGCTCTTATTGATTGCAGATTAAAGAAGAAAATGCTCATTTGTTAGGAGGCTTTTCAGTGGTAAAAGCATATAATAGTAGGCTTTGCTTCCTGTCTTTTCCTCTTTTTTTTCATCCATTTACTTAAATGCTGAGCATGAAGCAGGAAAAGCTGTAGCAAGCTGTGTGTGCATGAGACAGGTAACTCAATAGTTAATGCTCTGTAGCTGATGGGATAAATGGAAGGGTAGCAGCAGAGGGGATATAACGTGGAAGGCTCATTTCTGATATAGGATACAAATCTAATACAGAAAAACTTAATTTAATTTACTAAGCTTTTAGTGGAAACACTTTTTGTTTACTTCACAAGCTGTAATTTAAAATTCTTTAACACATTTAAAACACTTTTAGCAGCTGTGAAGGTGCATGAKCCCATCTCAGTGTTGGCCTTCTGGTACTTCCCACTTTGACTGCTGGAGCAGTGGCARATTAGGAACTATAATAAGGAGCAAGTGAATTCAATACCATCCATTATTAGAATTAAACTGACAAATAAACTAATTCTAAACCTCAAGGACAATTGCAATTCAATCTCTGAATCTAAGCAAGAGACAAAATAGATGGTTTAACTTTCATTCATGGTCTCCTACATAATTACTGTGCACGGGAGTTGTGCTCCAAGTGGAAGAAATCCCATTTAAACTCTTTGTTCCTTAAAGCTGCCACACTTTTTGTGCCCTGCRTGGTGTCCCCAGTGTGGCAGGGGACAAAGAGGCAGAGCCCTTCTGGCACAGAGTCATCTTCCCTTGTACCACATCTCCCAGCGGGAGTGGGTTTATGACTGAAGATRTACAGGTTGCTGATATCTGAACCTGTTTGAAGGGCATAGAAGGCTTCTTTCCTTGGCTAGACTWTGTAGTATTTTTACTATTTCAGAGGAAGCAGTGACCCTCAGTGGTGTCTCGGACCTGATTTCTGTTTTCATTTTATAGTACTGGATGTGTCTATCCATGCTTATTTCAACAGGCACAATATCTCCGAACGAAGGCACGTGTGCAGCATTGTTTGTTTAGCTGAACTCGCTCTCACCGCGGAAAGCGAAGCGGTGTTTCCGTGGTTCGGGATGCGGACGGGCTCGGGGCAGCGGCGCGGCCGCCAGAGGGCAGCGCGACCCCGGGGCTGCGGCGGCGCGGGGCTCCCGCAGCGCCCGGCTGCCACACCGAACCCGTGTGCTGCAGCTCCTCTCCAGCCCCGCTGCTGCTCCTCTCCAGCCCCGCTGCCGCTCCTCGGCACTCACAGGGCTCCCGGCTGTGTGCTTTATGTCCTTTTTAGGCAATGTGCTCGCAGACTTTATTTAACTCGCTGTATGTCATTGCTTCCCCCCCACGGTGGTTGCATCAGTGGCTTTAAAATTAGGCGGGGTTCGAGCTGAGCACGTCTGAAATGCACACATCATGTGAGGAAGCATTAAGTGATGTGTCTGATGTGCTTGAGAGCTCCTCTTTGAGCTGTTCGGAGAGCCTTGTGACTTATGATAAAGATTCAAGCCTTGACTCCTTTGAAGTGATCAAAATTAGTCATTTCCTCTCCACCCTCCTGGTTGCTGCTGGTGGAAGCTCTGCTCTGCTCTGCTGTGCAGGTACTCCTGCAGCACGGGCTTCTGGGATGGTCTTCTGCTCTTCAACCACAGTGCCACACAYTTGGAGTCCTTTAACGGGTCTCACCTTTGCTCATCATCTTTTAGATTTCAGGACTTCATCTAGCTGACCAGTTCCCATCAGGCCTCTAGACAACTGTCTATTGTGCATGCTAAAAGYGAGCATTTGGGAGCCATCGGCTGTCTTGCACATGTGCAGGCCACATGCACAGCACCAGTGCAGCTCCTGGGCCATGTCACACTTGCAGCACAGCGTGTGCCTGTGCACAACTGCCCAGGCAGTCCCCACCAAGGGACACGGTGACGTTATGCATGACACCATGTAATTYATCTTGGAATTAACTGTAGACACTTGTGCTTGCGTGTGTAGCAAAGAGTGCGCTGGAAGTTCAAAATTGTCTGGAGACTGGATTTTTATTTTGTTGGTTTTTTTGGGGTTTTTTCCCCACCTCCCTTTTCCCAAGCAGCTGCTGTGATGGTCTGGCTCTGCCCACCCTGCTCCCAGAGCTCAGCTTTCCTAGGCTGGTGTGCAGGGTGCTATTGCAAAGTGGAGGTACTGATGATGGTGGACTCTTAAGAGAAGGCAGCTCCAGAAGCACTTAGGTGAGCACTGCTTGACTGTAGATATAATCTGAACATCTGCTTGGTAAATGTCATCCCATGCTAAGGGGGAAAAAGCAAAACTGCTTTATTTTTTCCTTACTTGAAAACAAATATTTATGTATTAGTCACTTTTCAAAGGTGTTCTAAGTAGTGAACTACTAATTTACTAARAGAAGCTATAGTTCTTTGTACTTTATTATTTTAGAAGCAGCAGGCAATATTTAAATCCCTGCTGAGCAGACAGCACACCTTTGATAGTAATCTTGTTTGTGAGGGGTTTTACATATATGGAAATGTTGGTAGTGTCTAATACTTGAGGAAATAGTATAGATAAAAGCTGTCCAGCTTYAGATGGCTCCTAAAAATAACTTACCTAAATTTGTTTTTATATTAGGAAGAAACACTTTATATATTCAAATTATCCTATAATTTGTAGTTTTGTGCAGTTTTGTGTTACACATGCTGTGCTGACCTCTGCAAATGCCCTGGAAAGAGAATGAAGAGTGACTTGTTTGCCAGCCTGTGGCAATTGCAGTGAGCCAAAGGCATAGGATGTGTGTGAAGCAAAACCAACCGAGCTAACACTCTGCTCCACTGTGTCTGGAGATTAAGAGCTGTTCTAGCTGGAATGCAGGAAAATGTGCCTCTTAGTTTTTATAAAAATTAAATATGTTTCAAGGATAGGCTCGGCTTTTGGCTCATCAATTTTTCTGCCACTTAATCAGGTTCACTTGCCTTTCAGGGGAATTTTATTGTGAGGGATTACCACTGAAGCATGGAATATGTCAATGGCTTTGGATGACAGTGTTGAAGAGGTTTTAAGGATATTGTTTTTTACAATTGAAC
The DNA here is from genome assembly GCA_902810485.1 of Alauda arvensis. NCBI lineage: Eukaryota > Metazoa > Chordata > Aves > Passeriformes > Alaudidae > Alauda > Alauda arvensis. The sequence continues at coordinate 1,278,887 of CADDXX010000127.1, read as the reverse complement.
TTCATCACAGATAAAACAGTTACAAAAAAATTCCATCAGGCTATGATGTCTGCCTTACCTATCATCTTATTTACTGAGCATCCAACTGCTTCTGTAGCCCCATCCTGAGGTGAGGGGTGTGTGCCTCTCCTTAGGGCTGTCTTCAGAGCTGGGACGATGATTGCTAGGGAACTAGAACAGGAAAAGAGCCTTTCCTTGTAGTGATGTTGCCTGGCTGCCAAAGAAAGTTAGGTTCCAACAAAAGTATTTTTGCTGTCAGAATGAGCTAAGGACGTACACCATCAGTCTGTGCAGGGGAGACTTCAGAGCTTTCCCRGTACTTTGTCTTCCTAAGCAGTGTAATTTCTGTCTTGCCTGGTCTGAACCAGCTGTTCCTTGTTCAAGAGCTGATCTCTTGTAGGCTCACACTTGAGGGAGGGTGCTTGCCTCAGAATAGATAGTGCTGAGTGTCGGTGACATGCCTGGAGCTGGCTGTGCCTTTGGCCCCTCCAGAGGGACAAGGAGAGGGACAGCTCAGGCCCCTCTCGTTGTCACTGCTGCTTTGGGCACTTTGAGGCTGGAGAGGGCTCTGTAGCTTTTCCCCTTAACTTCTCTTCATGCTGGTGGTCATTTTCCTCTGCCTTTGGATCTGGGAAAGGAGAGGTCAGTTTGGGAATCCAGGCAGGGTGATGCACACCTTCCCAAGCTTTTGGTTTCTGTGGATTTGGGATAGATGAGGGGATTGTGTTTTCTAATCTCTTCTGAAGCAGCATCAAGCAGCCACTTGAAGGGGTGACAGCTGAGTCCCTCTGGGTATCCTCCAACTTTGTGTCACTTGTCACTGAGCCTTYTTGGGCTGGATACTGCTATGTAAGGGCCACTTCACTGAGCTTTGGGTTCTCATGTAAGGGGCTCAATCTCAAGGCTTGATTAAGGTGGTTTATATAAACAAATACAAATATTATTTCATGCAAATAATTCACTAKTCTATGAGAAGAACAACTTCCTTGCTTTTTCAAAGACCAGGAGAGTTGAAGGCTAACTTGTGGTCTTGCTTGTGTTCTTTGACCRATTTGCCTTCAGAGGGAAACACTTGAGTGTCAAATCTTTGCTTGTTACAGAAGGCAGTAGATGAGTAGCTGCTTTGCTGGCTGTGAAGGACACTTCACTSGTTTGGGCAAAACAGCTATAGCTATCCAGGAGGGCAGGAATGCCTCAGGTAATTCCAAACTTCAGTGATCAAAATATGAAGAAAACATGGCCAGAAATGAACAGCTTATTTAGGATCTGCTACTGCAAACTGGAAAGTCATATCCATAGCTTGTGGTGAACTCTCACAGAGGTGTTCTTCCCAGAAGCCCTTCACTTAAACTCCTAAATATTTGAAGAGAAAAAAAAAAAAAAAGAGTGTACATTTTGGGCACAASCTGAGAACCTGAGTCCTAGTGTAACTTAGCCATGTCAAATCYTTGGAGTGTTGTGAGGGTTTTGTGGTAATGCTGGCCATGATACTTGAAAACCTCCCTACCCACAGGATCAGAGCCTAGACTCCATAGTCATTGACCATGAGTTGGTGATTGAGATAAAGAACAGATTATCTGTGTTCCCAAGTAAGTTAGTCATAAACCTGTCTTTTAAACTATTTTTAAGTCTGTGAAATAAGAAACAAGGTTTATTGAAACAGGCAGACGTTCGTGATGTGCATACACCAGCTTTATTTTGGGTCAGGAGGTCACTGTGTGTATGGTGTACTACAGGAAGACCCTTCCTGCTAAGGGGCCAAGACTTACCTTAAAAAAACGCCTTGTGTCAGAAGTTGCCATTCCCCTAGTGCTGTAGCACTTCTGGGGTGTGCTGCGCTTTTTGGCCCTCTTTAGGTAAAATATCCGAGCCTTAAATCGGAACAGAATGACCATAGGACCCTGCTTGTGTCTTGTTAAGCAAACTTTTCCATGTTTCAGCTTCTGGTGCTGAACTTCAGCGCTCGAAGTGCAGCGGTGACCTCAGCGGAATCCTGGGGCGGGAGAAGGACGGTGCTCGAGTGCCGGGTACCGGGGGGCAGCGCCAGCCCGGGTGTCCGGGAACTGTACCGGGAGCGGCAGCCCGGGTGTCCCCGCAGCACAGTACCGGGGAGAAGTGGCAGCCCGGGTGTCCGGGAGCTGTACTGGGAGCGGCAGCCCGGGTGTCCCCGGCCGAGCAGCCGCCGCCAGGGGGTACTCGGGGAGAGCGAACGCGGGTAACAAAAGCCGGCGGAGCCTGCCCGGCCGCAGAGGCAGCGCGGGACCGCCACTGCCGTTCCCGTGCTCCAGCCCGCACATTCCTTCGCGAACAGGGGCCGGGGGCGGGCTCGCCCCCACTCTGGGAGCAGCGTCCCCCCGCCGCGGCGCCGGGCGGGGAAGGGAAGAAGGGGCTGCGAGGCGCCGGCGAGTCCCCTCCGCGCTGTCCCCGGGCCGGCCCCGCTCCGCGCTGTCCCGCTGCCGTTCCCGGTCCCCGTCCCGGCGCCCGCGGGTCCCGAACTCGCGGCGCGGCGGGCCCGGGCCGGGAGGGCGGTGACGTCAGGCGCGGCGGCCAATGGCGCGGCGGGGGGGGGCGCGCCCGCTCCATCCCCGCTCGGCGCTCGGCAGCGGCGGCAGCGCTGCTCCGGCACGGCTCGGCACGGCTCTGGGAYAGCTCGGCACAGCCCGGCACGGCTCCGCCACAGCCCCGCACTGCCCCAGCACGGCCCGCGGCGGGGGCGGGCCCGCGGCCGAGGGGTCGCTGCGAAGCCCCGGCCGTCCCTCCTGCCCGGTTACCTGCCCGGCCCAGGTGGGGCGGTGCAGAGCGGAGGAGGCTGTTTTGGAGGTTGCCGCCGCTCCCGATGGATGTTTTGTGTGTGTTTGCCTCCRCTCCCGGGTTCTCTTTCATCTGAGGACGCATCTGGCTCGAGCTCTGTTAAACTATCTGCCTCCTGGTACCGTTCGTAGATAACAGAAAGAAACCTGAGCCCGAAAGGCAATTCCCCACCTTCTTCCACCTAACGTGACCTTCTCGGGCGCCTTTGAAGCTTTGCTGGTGCTCCGGCGATGATGGCAGTGGTGGTTTCCCTTGGGCTGTACTAAGAGCCTCTTGTTTTCTTTTCCCTTTTTTCTTAGAGGCATTTCATCTTTAAGGGCCGGCTGCTCGCGCTCACTTTTGTACCCACTGAAGCGATCGAGAACCATGGTGTCTGGTGGAAGGAGCGCGTTTCTGTGCCTCGGAATGGTCCTAAGCTTTTGGAGCTCCCTGAGTTGGGTGCCTGTTGGAGGATGCCCGCATAAGTGTACGTGTATTGCTTCCAACGTGGATTGTCACGGACTGGGACTCAGGACTGTGCCGAGGGACATTCCCAGGAATGCGGAGAGACTGTGAGTAAAAACCGTTAAGGGCTTGTAGGAACACCTGGGACGAGTTTCCCAACACCTGCCCATCATCAGTGCAGAGTGCTTGGTAACAGGAGTTTCAGCGATCCAACTCGCRTGAATGTTTCCAGGAGGGAAGGGGAGGGGCTTTGCGGGACTTGCGGCGCTCCTGCCGCCGTGCCTTTGTACGAGCGATGGGTCGGAGTTTCGCGTTAACTTTCGGCTGCTCTCCCGGTCGGGGTTTGCAGCGACTTGCTCGAAATGGAGTTCGGAGCTGTACCTGGAGTGCTCCCGGCTGTAATCGYTGTCAGTGCAAACACCCATTTAATRTGCAATTAGAAACCTGGATGTTTTCACCTGGCGGCTGGTAGCAGTTTCTCCTTACTTTCTCAGCGTGGCGATTTCGTCACCGTGGAAAAGCGACTGCTTCCATAAACTAATTCAAATAGAGCAGTCACATTCAACAGCCTCTAGTTTCTGCTTTAAACTGCTGCGGGGAAGCTGGGTCGGCAATATTTAATCTGCTTCAGGGTTTATGATAGCACCGTAATGCTGTGGGGAGCACGGAGAATAATGAACGCGTTCAAGGCAAATCCCCTGCATTGGAAGTTCTCGGGAGTTCTTTAGCTGAATGTTTTTACTTGCTCAGTGAATTCCTAGGGAGAAAGCTGAAAGCAAAGCTGAGCTTTCTGATAGAGTTCTGGCACTCGCCCGGTGCAGGGGACGGCGTCGGTGACGTGCCTTAATGCATAGCAGATGGCACATCTCAGAGAGTGCCCGTGCAGACAGGGACCCGGCCCGCAGCCATTCAAACACCGCCTGAGCCGCTCCGGGCTCACCCCGGGAGAGGGCACTCGCTGGTGCCTCGTGTGGATTAGCCCATCACTTCAAATGTTTTTAAACTTGTAAGCAAATGCTGTAGATTGTATGGCCYGACTTCCTGTTTTATTTCCTTCTGGGTCATAGACTTGGGGAAACTTGAAATTCTCGGGCAGTTTTTCCTCCGACGAAGAAAGCTGGATGAGGTTACTAAGCAAACAAAGTTAGTGTGCAAAGAGCACTCCTAAGGGCTAAGTTCTGTCCCAGAATGAAATTTTATAGAATCCTTGGCTGTTTCTAAATRCATTTTATAGCACTGAGAGCTCTTAAATGATAGCAATATGTAGCTGTTSTACTACACTGTTCTCCAACCTTTAATGTTTTGCGGCCATATCAGCCCCCCTTTTAACCTCAGCTGTGTGAGCAATAGCTTTCAGATGGCAGTGCTGAAGAAACCTTAACTTCTGTGCCTGAAACCATGCACTTTCAAATCGGTGGGGAGCGACCTGGCGTTTTAGAGCCAAAAAAACCCAAATCTGGGACAGCAAACCCCACAACAAACCAGTGATGACACAGCTGTTGGGGTGCTTCACTGGTGAGGTGTGTGGATGCTTTAAAGAGTTACAGGCTAGAATGAAACTTTTAAATCGTGGTTCACAAGCACAAGGTTAGTTGGCCACCTGAGCACCATTTCATAAATGGTTTTTATATTTCCACAAGGTTTCAGCCACCATAATTTATTATGGCTGGAGTTTTAGGGGGCCTGAATCCACGTTGTTCCTGGGTTTCGTGTGCAAGAATGAACATCCAGAGATGTGRACTTTCCTTGCCTTCTGCAAGAAGCTGAGCCAGAAGAAGGCTCTTGGCCCTGGCAGGTTAAGTGTTAAAAGGAATGAAGGAGAGCATAATCACTGTCTTGGTCTTGTTCTTTTTGGKGTTATTTACAGATTTAAATTTTAGATTAATGGCTGCAAAAAGAACAATAGTAGCGATTTCACAATGTTCAGTTTGAACATTTAACCTCAGAGATACCACCACTGATAAATATGAAATGTAGCTGTGTTGGATGGTTTGTTTGGGGGTTTTTTACATATATAAATAGTGTATTGTTGGATCATTCAGTGGCTGAAACCTTGTGGAAATAGGATACAGAAGGTCATGTGGYAACACTTTAATYTGTRTTTTAAATACTGTTTTCAGTTTTCACTTCTGTCAGTCCATTGTGAGCCTTTCRCTGTTGTAGTGTTCACCAACATCTTCATTACAACTGTTTTAAAGCTTGTATCAGTTCCCTCCAATCTAAATTTCTGCTAATTGCACTAACTTGTTTACTAATGTAAGCAACAGAGGGAGAAAGAGACTGTTCCTGTGAGTCTAAATTCTGCTCATAGGTGAAACATCAGTCAGCCACAGGATATATCAGAGTATCTCATTTTGCCCTGTGGTCCACAGCAACCTGTAACTATTTATGACATAACAGTGGGTTKATGTGTAATCTCACTAGCATGTTTAGCGTGTAAATAAGACCAAATTGATCATATCTGAAATCACAGAAATRTTTTTAAGCTCGGAGAAATGTTTATATGCTGGGGAAATAATTTTAACAAGTTTCTTGATGGCCACACACGAAGTGCCTTTTTAAACTGTTATGCTTTGGAAAGGTATTTATTTCTGTCTTCATTCTCCTGAGCTAAAAATTCCACATACCTGTTCAAGTCGGAAACTTTTTGCTCTAATTAGTAAGAGATCTAATGGCACCACTTAAAATATTTTGCCACCAAGCTTTTAGAGTTATGTTTGGACAAATGTTASAGATTGTTTGGGCTAGTGGAGCCAAGTTAAATATTATTCAAATTTGTGTTAATATGAAACCCAGGAAAACTGAAAATATGACATTAAGGAAACAATGGGAAATATCTTGAGGGGGAAAAGAATTTCTTACTGAGAAACCCTATTAAATGAACTAGCTTTGATTACTGATTCTTCATGAGAAATGAGATGCATGCTTGGTTTTTTTTTTTTCCCCTGAACACTTTGAGGGTCTGTAGGTYTGTACCTGTAATTTCTACCCTGAAGGAAATCCACAGATTAATCAGTGATCACAGAACAGAGTTACAAAGCAATGCCATACTTTTATTTTTAATTTYTGCACAGATTCATCTTTAATAGTAGCTTTGCAGATATAGCGAGCAGTGTTAAGTTTGTGTTGCAGTTTTTACCTTGTYATTATGTTCTATGATAGTTTTGTAATTGTGTGGTTGAGATGGAAGCTTTGGCTGGTGAAGGGTGAAAAAGAGGTGAAAACTGTCCTGCTGCARGATGAAATTACTGAGTCTGGAGAAAGAAGTGGTGAAGCATATCCTTGTCACTTCTAGGAGTGACTTGCAATGATCCTTGTTCTGGAGCAGGAATACTCAGGATAGCCATTGTATTCCATWTGTGCATTATGCCCATTATATATTGCAGGAGGTGATGCTGCTCAGAGGCCCTTGAGCAGGATGGCAGAGCTGCCCTTGTGCTTGTTGTTAGTATTTACTGATCCCTTCCACTGGTGAAGCAACTTAGCACCCTACCAAAAATAGAAGTTGATAGAATTTTTGTGTTCTGGAGGAAAACTAGTCATTTATTAGATAAAATAAGGTAGTTATAGTTACATTTAAAATAAATCTGGAGTGGGTGCAATGTTTCTTTCCTGGGCAACTGATAAGACATTGTGATGCAATAAAGGAAGAAAATTTAAGGATATGTAAACACATCCATGAGAATCCCAAATATTTTACGTTTCTGAAACTTTCTTTAGGATTACTTCATCAAACTCCCATAACCAGAGTTTCCTTAGCTGTACTTCAGTTCCTGGATGTGATTATTGACATCATTTCCTTCCATGGAAATGTTTTCTATAGATGTGGAATATTATAATGTGGCTCTATAACACTCAATAATGCTGATAGTCACGTTTAGTCTGAGATGATGCATAAATGCAGATCAAAGCCACTGCCTGACACTTGAGTTCCTCAGCTCTGAGAGGAACAAGTGATACTGAGAACCTGCCCAGARCTCTTCTGGGTCAGGGTCTGCCTTCTGTTTGATTGTGAAGCATGAGCTTTGTGTTTTTCCTCCCATTCATGCCTGGTTATCTCCTTGTCTGTTAGCAGCACATTATAGATGTAGAGCAGCTTCTTTGGAGAATTTCACCATGTTTGAGTTCTTGATGAGTTTATGTTTGGTGGCTTAGGCCCTTGTTTAATTGATAGCTCTCCTGTGTTAGTCATTGCTTTGTTTTGTCTCTCATTGAAGGGTTCTTTACCTTGCTAAATTGATAAAGCTTGCAGGACTAATCTGTTCTGTGCTTTGAGCAGCTAAATTGAGTGTGTCCACATTTAGGTGCAATTTAGAAGCTTAGTCATCTGCTTACTCCTGAGTTTTCATGTGGTCTGGGGTTTCTGTTACACAAATATATTATTATGGTGGTTTTGGCCTAGGTGCACTGAGCTGCTGAAGTTGCACTGGCTTGTAATAAGTCTTCAACTTCCTCATTTCTGTCTCCAAATTAAATCTAAGTTCCTGTCTTGAATGCTTCCATATTCCTGCACAAGGAGATGTTAAACACATGCAAATATAATTATGTGACTCTTACACTGACAATCTGCTTTTCTAGAGTTCTTCCCACTGGGGATTACCACTCATTTGTTTGTAGTAATAGTCTCCAAAACCTTGCATGGAGCATTTCTCAGATACCTTTTTCCCTAGGTCATGTGTCAGTAAGTGGATGAACATGGCTTTGGGTTGGAAAAGCTTGTTCCAGGAGTGACTGATCCTGGGGAAACTCAGCTGAGTCCTCTGATTTAATGGGGATACTTCCTTTTCCTAATGCAATTCTGACTTGTCGTGCCTGAGTGGATGTTGGCACGAACCTGGCTAGGATCGCTCTGGTGCTGTTACATTTGTTACATGGTTTTGAAGYGATGGGAGCAGGAAGGAGGATGAAATTAGCTGTTGTAAATTGGTAGCTGCAGAAGCAAGCAGTGGCCATTGTCATGTTGCCTGTATTTATTTGCACAAATTTGGATTAAATTTCAAGATGAAAGAGAGCAGGCTACTTCCTGCAGAACTTTTTAATGAGCTTCTCTGAGACTATTTGCTTTTATTCATATTCTTACTTTTGCAGCTGAGTATTGATTCATGCAAAGGAATTAGGCCAAAGGAAAATTGCCCCTCTAAARAGCAGCTGTTGCCTTTTAGAAAGTCCTAAAATACAGATGAGGTTTTTTTTTTATATCCCTGAAATTTGTTCACTGTATGGCTTTGGGGAAGCATCTAGCCAAGAATACAGGTACAGCTTACCTGTGGGGGTGTGAGGCCAAAAATAAGTAAATCCTAATACTCTTTCATTGGTGTAGTAGTTGAACTCCTGGTGTTGTGCACTGTCATTTGACCTTTCTAGTGAGAACTACCTGTAATCTTTTGGAATGTCACTACCAGGGTGCAGGCATTTCCAGCAGTTGTGTTTAAAACAAAAGTAGCTTGTCCTGTGTGGMAATTACTTCTGATATTTGTTGTCTGTGTTTCCAAGAGTATTCAGGCTGTTCCTCAACTTCCAGAGAGCAGAGRAAAATGGTTTTCTCATAGAAATCTCACAAGATGTTTGGGGATAATGATAATAGGGGGAAAAAACTTGCCTCTAATAAGGATATTCAGTGAGTAATTTCAGTGACWGCATGTAAAGAAGGGAGCTTGTTTAATGCAGAGACTGTTCAGAAGGCTTACATGAGCATGTGTTCCCTCCCAGGAACTAACAGCTCAAATGAATTGAGCCTTAATTTTCCCCAAACCCTTGATAGTTTGTGTGATGCCCCTTGTGCTTGATATCCCAGAGTGTGGCTGGGAGCACCTCTAGGAATCCATTCACACATCTTGTGGTCCCACAGCTCTCTGAAGGGGTTTCTCTTCTCCTCTTGGGCTTATTTTCCATTTCTGCAAGACAGAACAGTGGAGTTTGTCCTCCTCWGGGAGGAGGAGACACAGCAGGTTTCTAACTTCAGGTGAGGARGGAAAATTAGTTTGGGGAGCAAAGCCCAAGTGAACCTCAAAGGGCAAAGCTTTTTGAAGGGAAATGATGTTGGCCACATGATGGAGAAGGACTGACTGCCTGGGACAGGTGGCAAAGGTTCCTCCAGGTGGCTCTCAGCCTGTCCATTGCTCTGACAGGGGTGCAGATGGGAGCTGTGGTGTTCAAAAAAGGTTACAAGAAGAGGCCACTTTTATTCCCCCTCCTCTTGTGGGGTGTGAGGGACAGGCTGGTGGAAATGTGCCTCCTGTCATTGGCTGCTTTGTGCTGCTGAGGTCACAGGAAGCTTCCAGAAGTTCTCAGTGATTCAGGTGCTTTAGCATGACATGATACAGATTTTGATGTAGGACTGCTGTGGTCACTCCCATCCTCTTATGTTCCCTAACAGGTTTTGTTTGCCAGTGTAAAGCTTTATCAGCTCTGTTTTGTTTGTTGTTTAAGTCACACTCAGGATAGGAAAAGGCTGGGTTCCAGTCATATTTGGGTTGCAATATGGCCCAGGCTGCTCTCTTTTCAGTATTTTTCAGGTGTTTTCGGTGAGATCTGTAATGCTTCATTTCTGTGTTCAGTGTTTTCTAGTCAGATATAATAATTTAAGATCTTGAATGGATCTTGTCAATGGCAAGAACTGCTTCTTCCCCATTAGCAAATGGCCTTGTAAGCAGCTGAYAGTTTGTCTAATGGTATTAAAYACACCAAAGATAAGGGGAACAGGTCTGTGCTCTGTACTCAGTAAATYTGAGATTGAGTTGAAGGCCATCTCCACAGAAGAGAGAATTTAAGAGGCTCATTCTTACCTCTGCCAGTTATTTTCAGTCCTTTTTTTTTTCCTGCAGCTGAATCTTGTCTGTCAGTTGTTTCTGTCAGAAAAAAATTTTATATTTTGCTTTTACACCATCTGTTTGATGGCTGCAATATATGTTTTTAATCTTATGATTGATAGATTTCTGGAGCTTTTAATTAGATTTTTACCTTTCTATTTGTGATGTACTTCTTTTTCTAAGACCCTAGTTTTGTCTCTCAGGTAGCAACGAGAATGTTGCCATTGCTTCAAATCTCCTTTGCTGTCACTGGTGAAGGGAGCGTTTACAGTAAACATGAGTGTGGTTAAAATGAAGCAGAAAATTCAGTTTTAAAGCTGGTCTTGTCTTGACTTTCCATTGATCAGTCTTCAAAATCTATCTGAAATWTGCTTCTAAATTGATTATAGAATTGATGTTACCCAGAAATTCATATTTACCTGTTCTCCTCAATAGTTACAAATATTGTTGCAGAAGTGATTCTTGACTTTCTGTCAGAGGGGCTCCTCGGGAGAGTCCTGTGTGCTCCCTGCCTGGAGGATGCTGTGCTTGCCTTTACTCTGCTGCAGCTGCCTGGAGAGGGATCAGTGTGGGGATTAGTGCCAGGGTTCTGATGAAGACTCTCAAACACCTGGAAGTGTTTTTGGAGTCCTGGCAGCACTGAGGGTTTTGGGGGATCCCTGTTGGAGCCTCACTGCCCTGTGCACCCAGTCAGTGTGGTTTGGGGCAGCAGTGTTGTATTTTAGGAATTAATTGGAATTAATGTTGTATTTAGGGATGAATTATCCCTGTTCTGTGGTGTGGGGACACAGAGGTGACAYTGCTGTCTCTGCATCCCTGCAGTCACCCACAGCAGCAGCACAAGGAGCTGCCTGCAGTTTCTCAGGATGTTTTCTCTGCAGCTGGACAGCTGTTGGGTTCCACAGACACAGATTGGTGGTTTTGTGTCAGCCAGGGCTCCATGGAAGGGGAGGACAGACTGTTTTGGGGGTCAGTGATTTGGAGATCAGTAACCCCTTCTTAACAGCCTGTCAACAGGCTTGTAGAGAGTGTGGGGAGGATGCTGAACTCCCGTTTGTTACATTTAATCTTTTTTTCCTTCCATTCTGATGCTGTTTCTTGAGAAGAACAGTCCTGGTTAAAAAAAAAACAAACCCAGTTTGTTTTACAACACTTAAATTTACTGTAATTTCCATTATATCAGTTAAAAATACAGAGTGCAARTTAGGCTGTGTTGGAGTTGAGGACAGAGCCTGCTGTACTCATCAGTTCTGTCTCATCTGCTTGTCTTCATCCCTTTGCTGATTTTCCTTTGCAGAAAATCCCGTGGGAAATCTTTGTTTGCACAGTGCTCAGTATGAAGAAATCTTGAGCTATTGTGAGGGTGCTTCTRGGCATGGTAACAGAAATGGTAATAAATTTCCTATTAATGGAGCTGAGGTTCTGATCTCCAAAATCACAGCACTATCAAATGCAGCCTTTAGTGTCTGCTCCAGACTTTGTCAAGAGCTGGATTCTGTCAAGGTTGGCTCTTTCACTGTGGGGAGAGACAAGCACAGAATGGAGGGGAAGAGGGTGGAAATCAACTTTGTCCTGAAATGTGTCAAAAAATAAACATTTTTCTATTAGGAAGGTAACATTTTGCTRGCAGAAGCAAGGTGCATGCTAATAGGTAGGGGACTATTCCTGAATCCCAGGGCTTTTTTCCCCCATTGGTATTTTTCCTTTTCTCCTGTGGCAGGTAAGCAATGTGCTCATTAACTGGTGCAGAATACAAGTGATAGTAGGCTGTGAGGAATTACTGGTGCAGGTTGTTGTGGGACCTCATAAATAATCCTGGAAGTTTCAAATGATGCCAGGAGCTGGGAGCCTTCCTCACTTTCTCAGGTCAGAGTAAAACCAAGTATTGTAAGGCAGTTTAGCAGAACTGTCCTACTGAATTGTCATGTCTGGCACTTTCTCTGGGTGTGCACTGGGCAATATTGAGCACTTCTTCAAATATTTTAGCAGCTTTTTTTTGTTGAATAGTACTTGGTTGTGTGTCTGCCTGAGAGGGTTTCAGTGTTAGCATTAAATGCAGTGTCATGTGTGACAAGATACTGCCCTAATCAAAAAATTAACTTYACTTGGAAGAGTTTTTTCCACAAACAATTTGTCCCAAAATAGAAAGATATTCCGATTCCTGATTTCAGTTTTCCTTTGACCATGACAAAAAGCTTGTCCAAAAATGAAGGCTCTTCCTTAGAATTTTATATTGTGTTCTTTGGGATGTGCTGTCCTATACAAGGTGAATGAACAAAGAAATCCTGTGTTGTTACACATCCTCTATGTAATAATATAATTTAACTTTACTTTGATTATTTTCTGCTCTCCCAATGAGGAAGCAGCAAACAGCAGTTTGCCCATTCTCTCTGCTGTAGGACAGAGTTTGACATGAAGTTCACATGACAGATGTGATTGCAGGACATCGAGCCCATTCAAGTAATCCTGCACATGTCTGCACTGCTTGTCCACAGCTATGGGGACAGCAATGTTTAATTAAACAGTTGTGTTGTTTAAATATGACTCTGAGAAATTGCAGCAAGGAAGGGATGAGTCCAGAGAGCAGTTTGTGTCYTGTGCCTTCCTGTTTGTCCTAAAGCACGTTTTGCCTGGACTTTGGTGGGAACTCAGCTGATGGATTTTCTCCAATTTTGCCTTTTGTCTGTGTGATGGTTTTATTTAGACTGGGAAGGCATTATACTGGGAACTGGGGAGTCATTCTATTAGTTTTTTTGAAATGCTGATTTTGGCAAAACATGGGTGAACCATTATAGTTTGGGGAGGGCAGCAGTGGTTACAGCATCCCTGAGCAATGTGGGGGCCTCTGGGTCACAAGCTTGTGTGAAATAGTTGYAGGGTGGTGAGAAGAGGCCCTGGCAGTCTCATCCTCTTGAAGCAGCAGAGCTGGCTGGAGATGGGGCTTTGAGAACAGTGGGCAGCAAAAAAGAGAACTCATTGTGTGGGAATGATGCAGGGAAGCAATTGTGCATGTCTGAAATGCCTAGATAAATGCAGCAGGGAGGTTTGCTGGGGACCAGAAAAAAGAGGTGGGGGAAAAAAATGATGGAAGGGAAATTCTTCAGCAAAGAGAACTTGTTTTCCAGAAGTGGAAATAGATACGGAGAAATAAAGCCCTGAGGGAAAGGCTGGTTCTTCAGAGAGATGAAAACACACATCTGGATATAAGTTTCCCAGATAAGAATGTGAAAGTGTAGGAAACAGCCCAATGGTCCTTTGGAGCTTTGAGTTTTAATAGATAACATGTGAAAAGACAGCAGAAGATAAGGAGCAATCAGAAGTGTTYTATTGATTTTAGGGGATTTGTTTGGCATTGCTTTTGGTTTTATGTTCATTTTTTTTCCTCTGGACAGTTCTTGAGCTAATTGCTTATGAAGTTTTTTAGAAGATGAAAATGGGTTGTTCCCAGTTGATGTTAACTTCATTTTACAGACTAGATAATTTCCAAGTTGGTTCTTCCCTAGCCCTCATGTTTGCAGCAGGGTTAGTGCAAAGTGGTTTTATAAGCATGAGGGTTTCAGTAACTTGAAACATCAGATTTCTGTGCAAAGGCTTTTGGAAAACTTGAGTTTTGTGTTCATTTAGCAAACATTGTGAAATCAATTCAGCTTTACTGCAGCAAGTAAAAAACCAAAAGTGGGATGAGGRGGGGGGGACAAGGAAGGTGGGAATCTGCTCAAGAGTGAAGAAATGGCTTGTAAATTGGTTGCAACATCTGGTTGCTAACAGCAAGTCAATACAACCCTTCCTTCAAAATTCATTTTACATATTAAAACTGTCCTACGCATTTTATTGCAACGTTTTGGCTTCCTCTGCTCCTCAGTGGCCTCTGCAGACATGTTCCACTCAGTGTGGTGGTGCTAGCARTGAATAGAGTTGGTGAAACTGGATGCTTTTTACAGTAAAAAACCAAAACCCTGAGCAGCAACAAAAAGAGAAACCCCAAACATAAACAGAGATCTTTTCCTGGAAAGGTAAGAGAGATCTGGGAAGGTTTTCTAGTCTGTGCATGTCTAAAAGTGAGCAGGGTGATGAAATCAGGGCTTGGTTTTCATGCCAGGCTTCTCTAAAATAATTTGTTTGTTCGCAGAATGTCTTCCCAAGTTATCAGGAATTGACAGCAGGTGTGAAATACTGCAAGTCTGCAGTGTCAGGTTGTCTGTGTCAGTGAAGAGCACCCAAACACTGCAGTTTGTTCACTGTGCCCTGYTCAGTCCCACACCACACTGTGAAATACCAAATGCAAGCTGAAGTTTGCAGCAGTGCTTTTTGCCCAGATGAGCTCAGAAGTGTCCAACAGTGAAGCACAGGCACACCTCTGCTCAGATCCTGATGAGATTGTCCATGTGGAACTGAGGGAAGATGTGGCCCAGAGGATGCCTGATGTGCTCTGCTTTCTGCCCTTGTGGCAGTCTGAGCTCTGGGATAGCCCTGGGCTGGGCTGGCACCTGAAATCCCTGTGAGCAGCTGGTGCTGCTGGACATGAAAGAGCTACAGCTGCAGGAGTTAAGTAGGAGTGGCTAAACAAGATCAAGGATTGAAAAGAAGTAAAAAAAGTGACCTCTTGTATGTGTTGTTAACCTTGGGTTTTATGGTTTTTTTAGTATGAATTAAAATGATGCTTGAGCTAATCTGACACAGAACTGTACTTACTGCTCTTTATGATGTGCACATCCTGCYTTCTCCATATTAAACCATGTTCCTGTAGCAGCTGTGCTTTAAAGTATTTTCTGCTTTTTTTAATGCTTTATATTTTAATTTTTCTGCTATTCCCTGAACTCCCCCTGAAACAAAAGACAACAAATACTTGTTTTAGCCTTTTCCKTTGGAGAAAATGTAGAATCATGGAATCATTAAGGTTGGAAGGGACTTCATGAGATGTTCTGGTTCAGCCTCTGCTCAAAGCAGAACATGGAGTTCAGACAGGAAATGTCTGTTTGGGTCTTGAAAACCAGCARTTGCCTCCTGTAGTATTTCCAGTGACTTTTGCAGTACCAGGGTGAGGTTGCTGCTGACCAGGCTGCCCTTTGCCATGCTGTGCTTTTAGACCTTTTCCAGGCAGAGGTGATGTGTGCCTGTGCTGGAGTGTGAGGCTGAGCTGCAGCAGCCTGGTCTCTGCACCAGCAGATGTGTCCTGTCCTCCTGAGCCTTGTGCAGGTCAGGRACTCTCAGTGATGTGTGATTGATCCTCTGCCACTCCTGGCTGTTCCTCTCCTCCCTGAGCACAGGAGCATGGGAGGCTGTGCTGGGGAAGGCTCTGAGCACCTCAGTCTGTCACTGAGCCATCACATCTTGTTTATTATTTTATAGCTAATGCACTGCTAGGAGCTTTCCTTGATGACCTTTGCCAGCTTGAGCTCCAGATGAGCTTTGACCTTCCTCAGAGCATCCCTTGAGCTTTGGGCAGTGTTTGTGCACCCCTGGGTGCTGTTTGTCCTGTCCCTCCTGTGCTGCAGCTCCATCAGCAGGTGCCTCTCAGCCCAGGTGTGCACTGGCACTGGAGGAGGTGCCAGGACAGCTCCACCCCTCTCATTCTTCCTGCAGGGTCTCTGTCTTTCACCAGGGCACAGGTGACACTGCCAGAGGGGAYCTGGAACACATCAAGAGCAAGTCCAGGGCTCTGGGGACAGAGGTGAAGGACACAGGAGTGTAAAATGTACTGTTAAACATTATGCTGTCAGCAGAACGATTGCTTTGTGTGGATAATAAAAGCTGTACACTCTAATAATTAGACAGGAATTCCTGCAGGCTGAGACAAACATGTATTTCCTTGGAAGAAGCAGAATACTTGAATTACTCAATCCATTATGCTGCTTTCTGTGGGCCTTGGTATGACTTCCACTGCAGTCTGCTGTAGGGAATTCAGTCACTGCACAAGTTGCAAAAAGTTAAGTTTGTTTTTTTTTCTGGGTATTTCTTAAACTTTGTAGTCTGCCAGTTTTGGTGTTTTTTTTTTCTTATTTTTATAAGGATGAGGGCAGAAGTGTGTTGTCTGCAAGCAGTTCCAGGTCATTTGGRCACTTAATGTGTGTTATTAACCAAGCACCCCTGTAATGGACAGCTTATTCACAAAATTAGGGCACTTAACCTCCAAGGTCCGTTTTTCTCATTGTTCAGACAGAAAGAAAACAGTCTGACTCATACCTGAGAGCCTTCTGTAATCAGAACAGAGGATCTAACCTTTCTTGAATTAAAAGCTGTTGTGTAGGTATGTTACAAGAATATGATGGACTGCAGATTGGGATTTGCACACTCCAACCATTGTGTGGCTGTTTAATTGCTATTTAAATTTTCCTGGGGGCTGAAGCTATCCAGTGTCACACACGTGGTATCCAGCAGCTCCAGCAGCAGTGATGCAATGCTGAATTGTGAGCTGATTGTTGCTCTGTGTAAGATGTGCACAGTGTGGATCCCAGTGCTGCTCTGTGGGTCTGAGCAGTTCTTCTTGCTGGAGCTGTGAGAATGTTTAGAAGCAACTGGTGGTTGTGGCAGGGCTTGTTTTTGTCTCTCCTAATGTTTCTCCACCTGTGGCTTGTTCTTACAGCAGGTCAGGCAAGGGGGTCTGGAGTCTGCAAGCTGCTGGTTGTAGTTTGCAGTTGGATCTCCCCTTAACCCTTCTTTAATTGAAGTTCAACAAACCCAGGTGTCTCAGCCTGTGTTCAAATGTCATCAGCCAGCTTCCTGAGAGTCTCTTTCCTGTCCTGGAGAGCCTGCACTGACCCAGTGCTGCAGATGGACAGGACTGCAGTGAATTCTTTCCATTCTCAGACCCCTCTGTCTGTGCCTGAGGTGGCCTTTGCTGCTTCAAGGGCCAGTGCTGCACTTTTGGGGCACAGTGGGACTCCAGGAGACTTTGCTGCAAAGCATCTGCTGCTCACAAGCCCCACCTGTGACTGCTGCATGSGTTTGTTTCCTCTCACATGGAGGGCTTTGAATATTTTTCTTCTATTGAACTGAATGATGTGAAATGTTCAGAGTGTGCCAGTCTTTCTAGAGCTCAGTAGAAATAAAAATAAATTCTCGTGCTCCTTTGCAAAGTCAGCTGTTAGAAGAAGAAAATAACTTGAGTCCTATAGAGATAAAATGTACTATTTAAAAAAAAATAAATGGAATTACCTCAGCTGAATATGATTTTGAAGTTTTTGTCTTTCTTTAGAAGTGATGTTCATACTTGCCCATGTGATTTGGAAACTAGTGGAATTTGTGTATTTCATAAAATCCAGTCCCAGGAATTCATTTCCTGCATTGCAAAACTTGAGATGAAAATATGTTCAATTTGAAGATATGCCGATTGTGCTGCCAGAGGGCTTCAGGATAGTGTTATAATTGAGTAGTTTATCACAGTAACTTTGAAGTTCTTGGACTGAAGGCAGAAGAGAGAATTGCCAAGTGCTTTCTGTTGGGAATTATGGTCATTTAAGGTTAAGAGGCTRGTGGCAGTTCATACCCATTAAAGAAAATAAGCTGCACAGCAGAARTCCTGGAAAATAGTTAAAATAATAAAACAGATACTGGGTGTGTGAGGACTGGGAAGGGCAGCCAGAATCTGCTGTGTTGGGCACATTCACACATGGGAGTGGATTTTTGTCCCTTTCCTGGCCCTGGTTTTAGCATGTTCCCAAACCAAGAACTAAAGCACTCCTGAAGAGGGGAGGCTTTACTGAACAGCTTTTTGCCCTGCAGACAGCTGTCCTAAAAATCAAGGTTTCTTCTCATGGTTCTTAACTTCTTTAAGTTTCTGGAGTGCAAGAGGTATYCAGGTCAAGGGTGAAAAAATGCATTGCTGTGGAAAAAATGCAGGTTTGTTGCAGCTCAGGTGCTGTGTGTTTGTGATGTGGTTACCTGGGCTGTGACTGGGGAAAGCAAAGCACAGAACAACTTGCAGGGATGACTCAGCTGCCATCAGGATGCTTTGGGCTGGCCAGGTCCTTCAGCAGTGCAGTGGCACAGAAAAAGCCTCCTTTCTCAGGAGGSAGGGCTGCTCTGGTTACTTGGAGGAATTGGGCTAATGAAAAACATCAGGAACTCCTTAGACACAGCAATCTGGATTAATTCATTATCACTTGAATTTTAGTTCCCATGTTTTCAATGCTGATTTGCCATTTAAAACAAACCCTTTGGAATGTGGTACTAATTAATCATAGCAAAGGATGTGTGCTATCACTTCAAAAACAGGTGCTCTTAAGTTTCTTGGAAAATTATTTTTCTTCTGTTCTTCATTAACATTTGGAAGTTGCATGAATCGTGTCCCAGGTGAGGTTTGTTTTGATGGGAACTCTAGATGGTGTGTTGGATCCTGACCTGTTTTTAGGGGAAACAGGAGAGGTTTTTATTAGTTCCTAAGCTTTGTTCTGTGACACACACATTTTATGCATTCCTTAGTGGAAAATACCAAAAATGAGGTGAGGAGAAATGCATCTTCCCTGTGAATTGTGGGGTGCTGGTTGAGTCAAGGTTGCTYTCAGGGTGTTGGGTTCTGGGCTGATTTGTTTGTCCATCCTGTGACATGAATGAGTGTAGCTTTGAACTGCTGTGTGGTCACCTCTTTGAAAACATAGCAGGAACAGAAACTGAACTTTGTGTTTGAGGTTCTGGGACTAGAAATGAATATTTACCTTGCTTAGGAAGCAGCTGGACAGGAAAGAATCCTAGTGCTGTTTAACTGGGGTAAGAGCTGTTTTTTTGAGGTGTATTTTTCCTTAAATGCAGTTTCCCTGCTGTTCTTATTGAGATGAGCTTCTCTACTGTTCTTATTGAATTCTGTATTGGTGTAAATGAAGAAATACCTGAGGACTACAAGTAAGTCTGGTGCTCCTCCTTAGATAGCAGGTTATTTTTGTTTTCCATGGATTTTCATTTGGTGTAATGTTATCTTAGGCTAAAGACAAATAGTATTAATTAGACAGTAAATATTTTCCAAAATGCTGCTCTAGGACTTGTGTTTGTCACTGAAATGCAAAATCAGCTGCAGCCATGAAATTATTGTACAGCAAGGATCTCTCTCCAGTTTTGTTGTTAGCAGTGTCACTGCTTGCCAGATGGGCACCTGAGAATTCTCTGAAAYACAGGCAAATTAGTTCTTGAGCACTTATTGATAATTAATGGCTTTAATAAARTGCAACAACTGTGTTCCTTCTAGAAAGGGAACTAAATTTAGGCCATTTCTTTTCTGACCAAAAGGTAACAGAATTAGGCTTGAAGTCTGGTAGTTTTTCAAATTAAAAAATAAGTTGGGTTTTTTTAAGCACAAATAGAACCTCAAAGCAAACCYAGCATTTGCAGTAAGAACATCAGAATGAGTGTGTTTTGTGTACCTGTGAAYTTGGCAGTGCCCATGTAGCAAAGGCTGCAAAACCAAACCAGTACAGAGCTGGAGAGAGAGAACTGCTTTGTGCTTTAGTAAGAATCTTCAATTTAGTAAGAACCTTCTGTGCACCTGGAAAAGCCAACCAGGGCTCTAAAATGAGCAGCTGATTAAAAGACTCCAAACCTGTAGTCTTGAAGATATTGAGGAATTTTATTAGGGATTGACATGGGTATGTTTGAGATTCACAACTACGATGAGGGCCCAAACTATATTATCCAGATTATTGTGTATATTATAACAGAGGGTTCAGATGGTAGCAAAAAAACCTCTGACTACAATAGGAACTTGCTACAATCCAGTAGTGTTGCTTTGAGTTTTTGCATCCTGGTATATAAAAGGATTTGAATGTTGTATAAGTATTTTATTTCTACATCTCTACTGAATTACTGAGCTGAAGGTTGTGCAAGGCTTCARCATGTGATTGCTGTTGTTGTTGGCTGTTCTGTGAGAGCTGCACTGCTCACTGAGGGGTGATGGGGYGTCAGGCTCAGCCCTGCTGCTGTGCCCCAGGGAGCAGAGGGAGGCTCAGAGCTGTTTGGGATTAGGGCTGTGTTTGGAGAGGCACAAAGTGTGAGAGACAAGTGGATTTACTTCTGCAGGCATAACCTTTATCCAGGCCAAGGACAGGGTGGGGGCTGAGAGCRGTGTCCGGATGTTTTGGAAGAGCTGAGTGGCCAAACAGAATAATTATCAACCAACACTGAAGTAATGGAGCAGAGGAAATCTCTGCACTCCTGGCATGCTCCTGGGAAYGCTGGTGCTTTAAGACATTGAAAAGTCTGTCTTAAATTCACTTGATTGTCTTYAGAGAAGAATGAAAGATGAAGCAATTCAGAGGAATTATTGCAATGAAGCAGGATTTGCTCCAATTGCTCCAAGCATCCCTGTTTGTAATAAGTGTGTACATTGTGTGACTCAGTCTTCAGCATCTACAAAATATGTGTTGAATTAAATTGTTATTAGAACATAGCAGGACATGTTTATGAGTAAAGCTCCCTTAATAGCTCATCTGAACTCACTTTCATGATGTCTTGTACCATTCTAGTCCAATTCTGTTTCTGTTATCACTGAAATAATTCCTTCCACGTCTGTTTTCTTAAAGCTACCACTGTGGCTGCATGTTCTTAGCATGCTTCATGCCACAAATTATGCTAAAATAAATTAATGAATTGACAAGGCARACCTAATGTCAAGACCTTTACTAAAGCTGATATAGATGTAATTTCTGATTGCTTTTTAATGGAGTGATRATCRGCTTTGCTGCTGACACTCAGAAGATACCTGTATTCCTTAATGGAGTTTTTTTAGATGTTTTTAATTGATTAGACCATCTTATTGGACTGTGAAATGACCAAGAGGAGTAGCTGGTCCTGTGGGAGAGATCAATGTGTTGAGTAGGATTCAAGATCTGCTTGACCTCATGTATTACCCAAAATGCAGAAATTCTGCACAATAAGAATATTATGTAGAATTATTTAATCTGGATGTTGGATGTGTGCTGAAGTGAAATATAAATTAAATTTGCCTTCATGGTATTATTTTCCTTATATCTTAGACCCAGATGATTTCCAAGAAATCTGCTTGGTTCCAAGAGTCCTTTTGAACACTGATGTGTTTGAAAGCCAACCAAGATTACATGTTAAGGTCTARCTCTTTGTAGTTGAAACCCACTAGTGAGCCCATAATCAGCTGCCAAACTTTATAAAGGAAACATAAAATATTATGTTGCCCACAAATACCAGCTGTAAACCACTAATGTCTGCGTTAGTTCAGTAACTTCAGAGTCACAAAGTTTAAGTGACTAATGGGGTAACCTGTGGCAATCTGCTGCTTTGCAGCAGTGTTAGACCTACTGTGAACAGGAAGAAGAAATTCCACATAGTTCATCACAGTTTTAGTCTGTTTTTCTTCAAATGGCAGATAAGCCTTGAGGCAGAGCACRCTGGAAAAGGCAAATGTTCAGAAGGTAAACACTGTTTTTAAAACAGACAGAGACTGCAGTTATGGATTGAGCAAAGTGAACTTGGTGAGGAATGTTTCTCTTAAGGTTAGGACATGGTGCAAGTAATTGGAATAATAGAAATGGAAACCTTTCACTTAGACACTACATTTTTGTAAGTGATTAATAGGATGATTGATATTGTGTATTCTGGATAGGCTGTGCCAATCTGCAGGAGTAGAGGGAAGAGCAATCTCAAGATATGTGTTGATCAAGGAATGTTGGAGCCTTCCAGAACAGAGWGCTGCAGATTTCCCCAGGGGGAGAATGCTGAGTGTTCCTGGGGCTGRAAGCAGAGAGGAATTGTGCTCCTGTGTGGGCCTGGTGTCTCACACTGGGTGTGGTGGGRAGGCTGCTGTGTGGATGGCAGGAGTGGAGGTTCTGCATGCACTGGCTGAAGCCAAGTAAAGCTGTGCTGGGGTCACATCTTACCAAAATACACAAAAACTGGGGCCATGGACACTGTGCTGCTCCATGTCCCTTGGCTGGCTCCTCTCTGCCTTGGGGGATTCCAACCAGCTTAATGCTGTGTTTTGCTAGAGCTTCTCTGAGATAAAGGRAAGGCTTGTGATGGAATGCCATGAAAAGCAGATGGGGAACAACGTGCAAGTCAAACACCAGCTATTTACGCGTTGCTTACTCCACACGTAATTCGTTCCAGTGTTCCTTGCAATCAGCTCMCTGGCACACCAGTGAGTAGTTAATGATGCACTGGGGTAGAGCTGAACTGAGAACACAGGAGGAAATGGAGCTGGAAAATCTGAAAGATGCAGGCAGTGATTCAGAGGTATTCTTGGGGAAARGCATGAGTCAATCGACAGGATGAAGAGAAGGGCTGGTACAGGCAGTGAGAGTGCCCTGTGCAGGCTTTGTGCTTTCTTCTCTTCAGTGAACCTTCACAATACAGCTGACACAAGCCAAGTAGGGGTACAGGCTGTCTTGTTCACATACCTGAAACATAGGGGCTTTCCCCCATCCTTTCCTTACCTTTATCTTTACCTTCCATCTGTGTTTTACTGACAGGAGAATGTTTCTTGTATTATAGAAATGTCTCATGTTAAYATGCATGAACTAGGTCCTGTAGTTTGTAAAATCTGTTTATAATCCTTTTTAAGACTTAAGGATTTCATTAGTATTATTTTGATGTCTGTCAATAACCATTAGAAGTAGATTCCARTATTCCTAAAGACTTATTTCTATGCTCCAGTGCATCACATACTGCTTCAATCCAGTTAAGGTCTTGCTTATATGTTAGACTCATTGAAATATTGATATCAAATGTTCAAAAAAGTGATGCCAAAAATATTGTATATTTTGTGTCTACATGCCATATTTTTGYTGGCATGAAGACCAGAAAGGAAGACCAGCTGTTTTTCTTGTCCCTGTTGGATAACACTAGATCAGGGAGAACAGTGTGGACAGGACTGAAAACCATGGAATATCTAAAGCCAAATATCAGGATGTGCTCCACTGGCAGAACTTCAGGGGTTCTTGGCAAAGAAAGGTCTAGAGAGGAGAAAATGGCAAACCAGGTCCTAAATGTTCCAGTCGTCTGGGTAGGAGCACGCTAAGGAGTCAYTGAACTAAGTTGTCCTCTTTTCAGGCTCTGTGTGGCCAAAGCTTCTGCAGCAGGTTGGACTCATTGGGTTTGGAATAATAATTTTGGAGCCCTGTGGTCTTGTTTCAGCTCTTTTGTACTAATTGTGTCTTGGATATACATAGCCTCTTACAGATCTGCAGTCTGAGGGGGAAAGAAGCATGTAGTGACACTRGAACTAAAAATGGGAGAAGCTTAATCTGTGAGAGCAACACAGAGGAGGAGGAGGCAAAATGCATCAGATGGATTATGTGCTTTTTTGAGGTTTTAATGCAGATGTTGGACAGTTTGAGCAGCTGGTGGGTGCTCCAGTGATGCAGATACTTTCTGCTGATGGAATTTTGGGTGTCAGTCATAGTGTCTGAATGCTGCTTTCTTTTTCCTCTGCAGGGATCTAGAGAAAAATAACATCACCAGAATCACAAAGACGGACTTTGCGGGGCTGAAGAATCTTCGTGTCTTGTGAGTATGACACAAAACTTGCCTGGTTTTTGGGAGACTGCTTTAGGGTGCTACTACTTAGGGTTTCCATAATTCCAGAAATCAAAATCTAGTAATTATGACACATKAATTCAGTTGTTGGTGTTCTTTTAAGCCAGGCAACCTGAGTAGTTTGTCACGTGAAAGAGTAAATTTGAGTTCTACACTAAAGTGGCTGTAGATTCAGACCTGTTCAGTTGTTTCTTACTAGCTTTGAATAAATCATGTGGAAAATATTTTGGTCTGCTTTACAATCACTCATGCATAAATCAATTCTATTGAGACACTAGCAGATAGGACTTTCAGATTTTGGCCACTGTAAGGTACAGTCCCATTAGCAGCATTTTGCATAGTGTTAAGCAGAAGTTGATCAAGAATAGATGTAGAGCTTGAACATAGGAAACTGTGAGGTTTTTTTGGTCTACTATACAGTCATAAATACAAAGATTTCAGGTGGTGCTATCTCATGATCYCAGTATCTGTCAARAGCTTAACCATCCCTGTAGRYAGGCCWTGARCATCAGTCTGCAGGCTTGGTCATTYCTGGTTCCCTGTTTTCTCTACATGAAMCTCAAACAGCACCACTAAGTTAGTGATGGAAAGTTTTCCTCTGAGTATCTCCTAAAACAAGCCCTTAAAGCTGCAGCTGTTGAACTGTTACAGTTCCTTAGTGATAATTCAAGTAACATTTAAGTCTTGCTAAGGAAAAGGTGAGTCTTTTCTCCTGCTACCTTAACACTTGTGAGCAAGTTGTCATGTACTGAGGAAATACCTCAAATCTATAGGAAGACTTTTTGTTCTTGTGCTGTTTCTCTCATCTCTAGCAGAGGAGTTGTTYAGATTTCCTTGGCTCCCATCCCAACTGCCAATACCGTTTTGGGAGTCTGTTAAAAGACATGTTCTATACTGTATTAATGCCAGTAGTTTCAGTTTGGTTGGGTTTTCATGGTGTCAGACATTGCCTAATGCTGCTGCAGTCTTCTATGCCTTCAGGGATAACCAAAATGTACAACTGCCATCTTTATGTGGAGCTTTTGTCCTGTGTTCMTTCCAGGTTTGTGTAACTCACTTGCTCAGACTTTGAATAGTGTGGTGTCTGCCACAGAAGTCATTGGAATAAAACATCCTTCAGGTTTTTCTTAGCTTTTCTTAGGTTTCTTTTATGGTCTCTTCATAATTCTGTTACTAAACCTTTATTTTTCCTTTTTTCCCCTCCCTGCCCTGTTTGCTGGGGGGTGTAATGAGAAGACAGGAATCTGCAGCCTGTCCCTACAAAGGTAGCCTAGTCCTGTTTGCACACATCAGAACAAGGACTAGGAATGAGTGACCTGGAAACCTGCAGCCCTGTACAGCAGGAAATAATCCCCCAGTCTCCAGCAAACACCACACATGCAATACACTCCTTTGTGCACCTTTTCCTTTCATCCCTTAGAGCTCCATCCTGTTCCCTTATGCCCATGCAGCATTTCCTGGCTGTCCTTTAAGCAACATGACTCTCTTGTTCATGTGCTTGAGTTTTGTGGYTTTATATTTTCATCTTCTTGGTGTTACCTGTGGATACTCTCTTGCTGTCTGTGCCCTCAATTCCCATGCAGTCAGAGAGCTCTGAGCATCCTCAGAGGACTGAGGGCAGAGGAGTGGCTGTTGTACAGGTGTTTTTCCCTGGTTTTCCCTGAGTTCAGGCTGTTCAGAGGTGTTTGCACAGAGTGTTCAGGCTGTTCAGTCCCTGCAGGAGTGCTCTCACGTGAGCAGGAATGGGTGTGTGCTGGAGGGAGGGAAAAGGACACCTCAGATGGGGCTGGTGGAGTCCCTTCCTTGGCTCCCACTTCACCTGTCAGGATCATTTCTGCTGTGGCAGAAAYTCTGGCATTCCTGAATGGCAGTCATCCCCTGCACACTGTCAGTCACAGAGAAATCAGTCTCCTTTGCTTGTGAYTTATCCCAGTGTTGGTGTCAGGTGGAGGGAAAAGCAGGATCAGCCCCAGTGGAAAGTTGCACCTGTCCCAGGTGTTTTTGCACCCTGTGGGACAGTGGGGCTGTGGAGTTGTCACACAGCTGCTGTCCCTGAGGGTGGAACCCCTTTGGAGCATTACAGAGGATTTGCTCCAGAGCAAGCCTGAAATCAGCCCAGCACAGAGTCTGGACAAAACAATTTATTGCCACTGAGTGGGTTCCTGTTGTGTGCTGCAGAAGTCAGTTATCTCAATTATGGCACACAAATATCCCAGAAAGATTAGGAATGTCCCAGGGATGTAACTGCCAGCCTCCAGAGCAGCACCTTCCTGAGCAAAATGTGCTTACAGAAGTTTAGGAACAAAAATATTTATCAAATGTGAAGGTCAGGGGGAAAATTTGAAGACAATTTGTTATTGGTGACCAAGAGAAGCAGTGCTCCTTTGCCCTGATTATTTTAAAGATCTCCTATTAAAACTGGTGTTGATACTTAGGTGATAATTTTAACAAAATATAAAAGCATCCCCACTTCTCTTCAAATGTTAACTGGTGTTTCTGGAATTGCAGGCACTTGGAGGAAAACCAGATCAGTGTGATAGAACGTGGAGCTTTTCAGGATCTGAAACAACTTGAACGACTGTAAGTATCTGTATTTACACCTGTGGAAACACAGGTTTTCTAACTCCCTGTTAACGGTCATCCATAATATATAATGATAATAAAATTAGCTTTGAGAGAGAGAGAGATGAGTACCTGCCTAAATTAAAGTATGCTCTTAAACACAGCTGAATTTCTATTACATGATAGCTAAGACTTGAAATAAAATGTGGAGTGGCTGCCAAGAAAATAGAACTGGCAGTGAAACCAGAGTCTCAATAACATTATCAAAAGGACATTATCTGGGCAAGTCTTAAAATTGGTATGTGGGGGAAAGATTTTTTTAATAATTCATATTCTTTTATGTTTTTGTATTTTATGTATATCTATGCAGGTGGAAATGGCAATTTTCTCCTTTAAGAACCATAGTATTTCTAAAACTGCCTTTRTATTTAGTTTTCTGATTAGGTTCATTTCCTCTGAAGTAGATAATGCCAGTGAAAACAGTGGATTCCAGGGTACCATGGAAGGCTTAGTGGAGGATGGATTGTAGATTTCCTCTGCTTTTGATAGCAATTAAGTTACCTTCTCCAAAAAAGAAAAGAAATTGAATATAAGATGTCTCTTAATCTGGAATCAGTTTATAGGAAGCTCCTGGCCCTGCAGGAGTATAATTTTAAATATTAAAAAGGACAAAGTTAATTCTGCATCCAGTTGCTGCTCTTAGCTGGGTGTGCTCCTTATCATCATCATTAATTCTGTCTGCTTATGGTGGGAGCAGAACAAAATCTCTGTGAAGCTGAAATACCTTGGAGAATTATTCTTTGTTAGAGGTAGGTGACCAGAACAATATCACAAGCTGCTTTGGAATGCAGGCTTTTTATGCTTGATTGGTAACTGTTATCTGCAAGGCATTTCTTGTAGGACTTGTTATTTTCCCATTGATATTTTCTAAAGCAGCTTTCAGGAGTTAAGTGCCCACTAGCAATTATTCAAGAGAAGGCTGGAGTACTGAGCTAATGCTGGACTAAAGCTGTTTCAGATGATCTCAGGATTAGATTTGCATTTGAGTTGTTTAATGAGTGCACTGAACATTTAAAATTAATTTACCCAGTGCTTTTGTCATKAATCAGAAAGCTCCATGGATGGCARTAAGGGAGATGAGTTTTAAATTCTGATTATAACAGGTTTTCACTTATATTCAATTAGAAAGTACTTTCAGGTGCACTTTTGCCATACCTGATTGATTTCAGCAAAAAAAAAAAATAAATCCACCTAGCTTAATTTTCTAAAATTAAACACAGAATAGTTTTTCACATTAAATATCTTGAAGRGTCAGTATCCTAACTACCAAGTTTTAATCTCATTTTATATGTGTCTATACATATATAAATAAATCTTTCTCATACCTACATTTAGATAAAGATACATGYAGTTTTCTCATCTCTATATTTAGATAAAGGTTCAAGTAGTTAAACTTTGAAAGAGTTTTGAAAAACTTCCAGGAGAAAGGCTGGCTGTTGGTAGCCAGAAACAGAACTCAAGTGTCATCTGTGTGCTGTGTTTCTGCAGAGCCTGCTCTGCCAGCAACTGAAAACAATATACATTGTGCAAGCAGAAGGCAGGAAATATGATACCTTTAATAGTGTCTCYTCAAGTCTGTGATGTTTGAAAGTCTCAACTTTTTTTTCCTTCCCTGTACGAACTCTTAACTTGGCCTGTTAACCATACAGCATCTCTGCTTCTCTTTTAGGATTGCCTGTCATTAAAATATTTCCTAAATGAATGTAGTATGAAAGGGAGGTCTGGAAACTTGCAACTTTTTTTGGTRTTTTAGCTTAAATCATTTTTAGGACAAAACTATAAATCTGGCTTTTTTGCTATGAGTCAGTAGGCTTTGGAGAACGGGCCCTGGAAAGTTTGGCATAACTTACAAAGGCTAAATGGCAACATTTTAGGTAATATTAAAGCTATTTTATTAAGTATTGTCAAACATTGCAAAATGTTAATGAAGAAAGTATGTTGGTTGCATTTAAAAAAAACCTGGCTTTTTTCCATTTAATTTCTTTCAAATAACAAAAATCGCTTACTTTGCTTCGATTTTTGGAATAATGTTCTTTTTTGATCCATTGAAGTSGATGCAAAAGTAATCATTAGCTTATTTTTAAACAAAGCAGCTGCACTGGGTTAGACTTTAAAGAACAGGAGTAATTTCTGTTCCTGGCAAAGTACCACATGTAAAGGTTTTCATTCAGAGTAGCAGTGGAAGTGTGTTCCACTCCTCTCTTTGTGGTAAGCATTCAGAGGGCTCAGGTGGATATTGAAGCTCATTTTATTTTCACTTGTCTGAGCACTGAAGCACTTCCATCGTTATTATCTGAGCAAATTAGCAAAATTCTGTTTGATGTGTCCTGTAAAATAAATAAAGTGCCTTTAGAGCTGATACCCACTGCTGCCAAATATGCCATGGGGGTGGCTCTCCAGTTATTTGGATTTACTCTGATTTTTTTTTTTTTTGTGGGACATTAATCTAACAGTGCAAATAAAGGAGAGTGTTGTYAGAATTGAATATTGGCTCAATAAAATCTGGCCATATCAGTTGAATAAAGAACATCATGCAAGATGTCTTGAAGTGACAGCACAAAGCTGAGAAATGAAGCATTGTGGAAATGAAGGTAGAAGCCACTTGTTTTTTTGGCCTGTTTGTACTCAGCACTTGGAAAATGCAGGAATTGAACCTGTTGTCTCATAGAAAAATTCAGTGTGTTCAGTGTMAGTTCTGCTTAATCCCAAGATCCAGAATGCTGAGGAAGACCAGTGGTCCTCACCACAATGGAAAAGCCAAAATGTTTCCAGTGCTTTTATTGCAGCAAGGTTGTAGAGCTTTATTCCAGAACATAAAGATGAGTGSTGAGGTAGCTGACCCCTATTCTGGATTTTAGCATTTCAGTTCATGCTTTGCTATTAACACTGTGTAGGATTTAAAGATAAATGATGATGAAGTTTCAYGTGCCAAGAGGATCAAGAGGAGAATTGGTGGGCCTGGAAGATGAACTGCCATTTCTTCCAGAGCCAGATGTATGTCACACATTTCTGTGAAAAATGAGGCAGGATATAAGACACCAACAGATCCTGACTTCTCCACGGCCAACTGCCAGAAATTGTCACGTAGCTCTGTGATCTTCAAAAGAATGGACTTTGGCTGATGGCTGCTTCTTTCTACTCAAATTAGTGTCTTTAGCAAGCATAAAAGWTCTCAACATCTGAAAACACTAAAACTGTGTTTGTGTTGTTTAAGGGAGGGGGGGAAAAATGTATAAGCGTGGCCAAATCAAATCTTCTCAAAGTTGGGAAAAATAATTAGTTCTAAGGAAATAGCAGAAAGCTAGACTCCAGATTTTAACCCTGGTAGGGTTTTGGTTTGGTGTGTGTGAAGACAGAGGTCAAAATGGAAATCACTGATTTTTTAACTGCAGTGATGCTGCTGTGCATTGAGTCTTTGTAAGCAGCTTCCCAAATTCTTGATTGAGGTATAAAAGTGTATTTATTTGGCAGAGTGCACTGTAAAATTGCTATAAGTGACCAGAGATGCTAAGGATAAGAATAAAGTGTAACGTGGTGCTTCACAATCTGGATTTCATAAATTGCAATTGAACAGGCTTTAAAGAAATCAGGTAATACCAAAAGCATCTTCCACAATTCCTGTGCTGRGTGGAGAGACTGGTGGGTGCTTTGGAGTGGAGAGTGATAAAAGCATTGGGCAGTTCTTGGCTGCTGTAAACAAAGGCCAACCCTTGGCAGCAGGGAGCAGTCTGTGGTGTTCACACAGGGTTTGCAGCCTGTGCAGTTTGATGTTTCTGCACTGCACATTGCAGAGGCCACAGGGATCTGCAAGGATGTCACACAGTTCATGTGTGACCTTTCAGGACAAAAAGCTTTCTTGTTTCTGTGACACAGTGGGTGACACATCCCATTGGAAATCYGTGCTCACARAGTGCTGATCTGGAAATGCAGGAGSACAAGGACACCCTAAGATGGATTTRGGGCTGTGACTGGGTATTTAATCACTTTTATCAATTGCATATTTCCCTCTTGCTGCTCCACATACCACAGGTGAGTTGGTTTAGTGCCAGGTTTGCTGCCAGACTGCCCAGGGAGGTGGAGGWGTSTCTGCATATTGGGCTGATGGATTTCTCTGCTTTCACACCARAGACAGCAGCATCCCCCTGGCTCCTGAGGAGCTGGGTGTGGGAAATGGCAGAACCTGAGCTGCACTTGCTGCTGGCCAGAATTCCTGCTGCCTTCAGGAGGGAGAAGCTGTCCTGTGGTGCCTAATCCCAGGTCACAGTCTGGCTGTCAGTGGTGCACCTTTTGTTATTGGGGGAAAACAGTTTCTGTCAGACACCACTTGTAAACTGAACCACTCTTTGTGGGAGCTGGCAGAAAATAAACCAAACAGAAATGGAGTTTGTGGCTCTTGGAGGTGTGTTCTGGTCTCCTGGTTAGAAGGATAGATTAGTACTTCTTGTGCTGCCTGCAGCTGTGAGCTAAGCAATATGGAGCTCCTTGTTGCATTGGCTGATGCCTGCAAATTTAAGTAATATTTATTGATATTGGTTAATATTTAATTAACATTGTTCATAACTTTTTCCCCCACATCCTCTGAGAATTTATTCCAGTCATTACAAAAAAATGTCCTGTGGCTAATGTCTGACAGAGCAGTCCTCTTACATTGCATTTTCAAGCAGACTTAGCATTGCTTTTCAGATGGGTGTGTGAATGTTTACATTGTGAGAAGTCCAACATGAGGAGCCAGAATGTTTTGGGAGTATCTGACAGGGTGTTATTGGTTCTGTTCCTGGGTGCTGAAGGGACAGTCATTGGAGAATGGAGCTCTTGGTGCTGCAGGATTTTTCCAGTATCATTCGAGTCCCTTCCATTTGTTTTTCTCTCAAGTCTGGGGTTTGTTCAGGGCTTCCCTTTCAGACATCATCTCTGAAAAATACATGGTAGATTCATGGGTTCATTTGGAGGGACTAATTGTTTTAACGTGCATGGGTAGAGTCTGACTCATTTGTTCAAGAATTGTGTTGATTTGGAGTGTGGGTCYGCAGTTCCTAGAAGTAATGCAGTTTTTAGTGCTTAAGGATGGACCATGTCATCATCACTACTTCATCTGCTGTTTTCTGACCCTGATAGTAGTAGAGTAGCAGCAGCTCCCTCATGTAGCAGCTTTCCATGTTCACAAGTTTCTTCCTCATGTTACTGCCCAGAGTGGCACAGTTTGATCCTGCTGCTGGCTCAGCCCCAGCAGTGGAGGGAGGCTCCATCTCCTCTCAGCTGTCCCCTGGAGGGGTGTTCACTTGCCCTTCCTGCAGATGCACAGATCAGACTCTCCAAAGGCACCTCCACTGAGGGCTGTAGGATCCACCAACCCCCCTGCAGCTGAGAAAGCCAGGTGGAACAGGTGGGGAGCTGGCAGAGGTGCAGAGGAGGATGCTCCATCCTTGCCTGTGTGCTGCTGCAGACTGGCACTGCTGGGAAGGGGCTGTGGAGCTGGCTGGGCTGGAAGGCACTCCCAGAAATGGAGACCTGCTCATTTTCACCTGTTGCAAGAAACCGAGCTGCCTCTCTCTTCCACACCCAGTTCTGCCCTGCTGAACTAGCTGACCWCCATCAGGGATCTGCTGTCCTTCCCATGGGAGGGCTGAGGTGCTTTGGCAAGCCCTGCTGTTTTATCCTGCCAGGAGCAGAGGTATTTAATGGAATTCCAGTTGCCCTTCACCCACATGAGGAGCTCACATTGGATATCTGGCTTCAGAGGAGGCCTGTCAAGTGACCAGTTAGGAATTCCTGTTTCTTACAAGACTTGCTTAACAAAACCCAGGCAAAATCAGTAGCTTCCCTGAGGAATGGGAATTAGAACAAGAAGATGAAATAATAGATACAAATTTTATTCATGAGTTATRATGGAAGCTGCTAAGCAAGATGCAAAAGGTGGCTTGCTGAGCTGTGTGGTCAATATTTTACCTTCAGAATCACACAGGACAAAACCAGGAACAGGAACAGAGTGTGGATCTGTGTGGGGGAGTGTGTGTCTACAAATGAAAGGATAAAACAGTAAAATAGATCTTGGCAGGTGAGTGTGAATGAGTGTGAGCAGTGCACTGCAGTCAGCCCCTGGGGAGGGATGCAGGTACCACACTGGATCAGTCTCATCTTGGYTCAAGCTGACAGCTCACCTTTGTGRATTCCTGGAAGGAAGAAGGAAGCTCATTAATTGTGTGTTGCTTTTGATTCAGCATTCTGTGCTGCTCTGGGCTCAACCAGGCAGAGTAAATGTTCCCAGGCTATGGCTCACATGCTTCACTTGTCTGTCAATACTGTGCACTGGCTGCTCTGCAAGCTTTCACTGAGATGTGTTTTTCTTACACTATTTAAGTGCCAGTAATTTAGAGAAATGTCAGTGCTTTGTGGAAGTGATGTATCAGATATGGCCAGGAATGATTATTGTTCTTTTTTATTTAAAGGAGCTCTCTTGTTGCTGTTCCCACACTTCAGAGATAGAATCAATGTAAAGCTGGCAGGGGAGGGGGATTTGCAGCTTTTAGTACAAAAAGGCTTTTTTTTCTGCAAGATGTCTGGTACATACATTTCCATATAGAGTCAAGATTCTCACAACAGTTAAAGATGGGAGAAAATACTGGAGTAAGGCCTGGTTCATGCAGGTACCCAGTTCATATGGGGAATAAAATATTCTGTCATTTCTATTAATTTTTAGGAAAAATGTCCCCTTATTTTGGCTTTAGTACAATGGAAGTGGCCAGGAATGATAAATCATTTTCCATATGTACTGTACACATCCCAAAATGAAGGCAGTCTTAAAGCTTTAAGTATGCTGTATGTTTTTATAGTCCAAAATATGTGAATTTCCCTTTAAATTTTGTTGATTTAATATCTGTAGCCACCAGTTTTGTCAGGAATTATTCCTAGCAACTTGTTGAACTTTCTTCAAAAGATCTTCCACAGGGCTGAGGTGAACCTTGAAAGTGGAGAATTCATGTTATTTTTTAGAAAAGCCAAATTAAAAATTGATCTTTAATTTACTAAAACTCTAATACTACAAATTCTGTTCATGGTTAAAACTGAATATTGTGTAATATAAATGTGCAGTATAATAACCAAGCAGTCTGTATTCACACAGAGACACTTCTGTGATGTCCATGCCTCAGGATCTCAAGATTAATTAGTGTTTACCTTCTCCTGCCAATGGGGGCTTGCAGGTAGAACTTGTTTATTTTTTGGGAGACACAGWGGTTCAAGTGTAAGTATAGATCATTAGGGGAGTAAGACTGTGGTGAAACAAAAAAGAAAAAAAAGCTTGAAATGACTTCTAGAAGCAAAACCTGGGTCATTTTCAGATGCCCCCAGTCTGTGTTTTGCTTGTACAGAAAGTCACTGTCCTGTTCAGTGTCTTAATAAAGCTGTCTGTGGTTTTATTCTAAGTATTTCAGTAGTTTAAACCACATTGTAAAAAGGTCAGTTGATTTTTAGAAGCATTCACTGGGAACATGACTTAGATGTGTAAGGAAAAGCTGAAACAGGAAAAAATGGATCTTTTTTTGGAGGCAGACTTTGGCATTCTGTGGGCACTGGGTACWTGCAAAAGAGCAGTGCTCAGGTGTGTTGTGTGCTCTGGTCAGGGTCTTACCTCAAATGAGAGGCGTCTGTGGCTTGCATCTTGATGTTGGGCTTTTTTCCTTGTATTAAAGCTCCCAACTTAAGTTTTTATTGACATGAATCAAGCATTACTGCAAGCACTGAAATCTGTATCTCTCCTGCACAGRTGAGCTGTGTGCTGTGAATACAGGKCAYGTGCTTGAAAATATTTTGTATTTCTTACAATCCATGTAGAAAAACCTAAAACTTGCCTTTTCCTGTGACCCTGCTGAAATTATGTCAGGCTGTCARTTTGCCAAAAAAACTCTGCATTTGCTGCACTTGGAGTTCCAGGGCTGGAAAAGTAGGTGCAGATGGATTGGGGAAATCAATCCCCCAGTCAGCCTGGCTAAACCTGCTCATGTGTCAGCTGTAGGTGTGATAACTTCTGTTGGAATTGAACTTGATGTGAGGGACACAAACATTCTGAAACTCAGGTTACAGTTTCATCCTTCTGCTGTTGATGAGTACTTGCAAAGGGCAGGGCTTGTCCCTGCAATGTGGAGAGAAAATGGAAAGGACAGGTAGAAAAGGAACCAGAGAACCTCGATCAGCTGATGCTTTGTGAGTCCCCTGCACTACCTGCTGCTTTGGGTTCCTAATGGACCATCTTTATTTAGTGGAAAAAAAAAACCCCAAAAACAAAACAAAATAAACCAAATAAAACCCTCCAAAAAAACCAAACCAAAATAAACCAAATAAAACCCCCTGTAAAAGCAAGACAGACAAAAAAACCCCAAAAACACAAAAAACCCCCAAAACCAACCAACCAAAAAAAGAAAAAAAAAACAAAAAGAAAAAAAAATCCACACCAAAAAACATCAGCAAGAGAGAAATTTAAGCCTGTGTTAATTATAAATGAGTTCAAAGATGAATCCTCTCCCATTCTTCCTTGTCCATGAGTTTTGTCCCAGAACCCTACTTCTGTGTTTATTTTAATGGGACTCCTGTTGAAATAAATGTTAAAATGCTGCAGTAGCTGTCACTTCGTTACCCTTTGGGGGCAGTTCAGTGAATGTAATAATTTTAAGAAATCCCTTCTTCTTTGAAGATATGCAGAGGTGATATTTTYTAACAGGGTATGTGCAGTTGGGAAGTGATGGTTCCTGGTTGCTGTGTTTATGTCCTGWGGGCTCCAGGAGGGCACTAATACTGTCACATTTCATGGCTTGCTCTGTCTGCAGCACRTAATTACACAGTTATACATTGCTGGACAGCCARGCTCTTGGCTGTGGCTGCTCCAAGAGCAAACCTTTCGTTTCTTTTGCAAACATTATTAAAAGACAAAATTAAAAATTGGCCCTTCTTTTCCTTGGGAAGCCATTAGCAGCTCTGTCAACAGGGAGCACAGGAGGAGTCCAAACACAGGAAGAGAGCAGGGGAGGCTGAGGGCAGGAGCAGGATGCAATGCTTCAGTGGCAGGGTTTGGTTTGCATTAGTGCCTCTGACCAGGGCCACAAAACAACGAGGTTTATTTTAACAACATGAAAATAAACGAACCTGATTTCATCAAAAAGGTTTTTGTAAGAGGTCACTGACCCACAAGAACTCATGGAAAAACAAATTTGGGTCTCATTTATGCCTACAAGAGGTTCTCTAACCACAGGATTCTTGAGCTTCCGAAAGCAGTGGTTACAGAGCAAGTGGAATGAGGACACTTCCACTGCCGTGCAGCCAGAATTCAGCTGGCACTGCTCATCAGCTCTGGACCTTCCTTCAGAGCTTTTAAACATAATTCTTTTCTGTGGCTTGTTTGTTTGATTTTTAGCAGGTTTTTTTTATACTTGATGAAGATTTATGGGGATATTTGCTTAAGCAAAACACTTAAGGCTTTAGCAGTCATTTCTTCCAGATCTGTAGGAAATGCTGAAGTGTCTGTGTTGCTGTTGGGTAAGAACTGCTGCATCAGTGGTCTGGGGTTATTTGGGTGAACTTTATTCAGCTTAAATAATTGCACCAAAAGGGTTTTGCTTCTCTGAGCTTCCTCATATTAGAAGGATTGTGCTGCTTGCCATCCCAGAAATACCAGAAGTGCTGGCTGAATTTTGTGCTGTTGAGCACAGCAATCCTTAAATAATCCTGCTCCTGAGTGAAAAAATGGTAACTCAAAGCACTTAACCTCCTTTTGTTCTTGKAGAATACATGAATCTGTAGGTCTTGAAGTCTCTCTGTCATGGATCACATCAGCACAGTCTTGACTGTGTTTTTCCTGTGGTACAGCTCTATTCCAGCTGTGTCTGTTGAACTGGAGCTCCCCTCAAGCTGCACCTTCCTTCCACATGGAACAGAACAAACCAATCCTTGTTGGTTTATAGTTAACTTCATGTTAGTGTCATCTCAGTTCCTCAGAGATAATTTCTTCTCTGGGTCTTTCTGCTTGTGTCAAGGTGTTCTTGTATAGGATCCCAAAAAAAGAAAGGATTTTAGGTTCATGCAGATGTTCCAGACATTCCATGTACATTTTCTTACTTGTATYTGGTAACTCTGAGTGGAACAGATATCCTGTAGTGTATAAGGAATACAGGAGAGAAATGGGAACTGCTGGGTGCTGAAACACCTCAGAGGAGCTGACCCCTGCATTTGGAAGCCTTCTGGGAAAGCTGAAGTGGACCAGAGGAATTATGACAGGAATTGGGGGCTCTCAGCTTTCAGGCAAGGTGGATTTTATGGCTGGTTACTCTTGTGGCTTCCTCAGGAGATGATGTCCTTTGGCTGAGTTGTGATGGGTAATTCCCACTGCTGCCAGAGGAGCTGAGAGCTGTTCTGTTTGATCTGTTTGCAAAGGGCAATGCCTTCTTGGTTTGGGCTTTTTGGTTGTCAGATGGGACTCAGGTGTGCAGTGTGGTGCTCTTTGTGCCCCTTGATCATTTCCTTGTCATCATTCCATTGCCTTGGGGGAAGTTTGATTTCAGTAGGAGATGATCCTGCAGGTCTTCCTTTTTCCCTGGTTCTGCCTGGCACAGATCCCTGGGAGAGGAGCACCACAGTGCCCCCAGCATTCCTTACTATATATGGATGGTGTGGGGAGCAGGGCTGGTGCTGCCTCATTCAAACAGGAGCAGGGTTCTGGCTCTTCTGCTAAAAATTACAATCATAGTTGTGCTTAGAAGTTTTCCTGTTAATTGTTCACAGCAATTTCTGACTTCTGGAAATAATATTAATATAAACTTTTAGGGCTTGTCAAGAGGGGCAGCATGGCTTGGAGATGTGAATGCTAAAATTGACT
Source organism: Alauda arvensis (assembly GCA_902810485.1). Classification (NCBI taxonomy): domain Eukaryota; kingdom Metazoa; phylum Chordata; class Aves; order Passeriformes; family Alaudidae; genus Alauda; species Alauda arvensis. The sequence continues at coordinate 1,241,846 of CADDXX010000127.1, read as the reverse complement.
TTTTCCTTTCTTCATAGACTTTCAGTTCTGACCTCGAAAGATTACTCACTGGTGTAAAAAAATGGCTTAGTCATGTCTAGTTACTGTCTTTACAAAAAATGGATGAACTATTAGAAGTTATGGACACTTAGGGGTATTCCAGTAGATTATGTTCCTTGGATTATGTTCCTGTTCATTTCACAATAGTCAGTGGAGTAATGAAAAAGTGACCCTTTTTTATAATTCTGTATGAGAGTTTTGAAGTTACCAAGTGTGAGTTCCTAATTCTTTCACATTTGAAACAGGAGAACTTTCTAAAAGCTTTTCAGAAACTGAGAATTAGCTTCAGCAGAGCCCCATCTCTGCTCGAGGGTTTATGGATCAAGCTGTTTTGGCTTCTTTGGATGATAGTTAAAAGAAAGTGTTAATTTTTGGACATTAAAATCTTCTGCAGACAGGTTTAAACTACTATACTGCATGTGTGTAACTCAGTAATTCTGTAAACTTGGTCCTGTGTTAAGAGACTGGGCACACTCCTCTGMTTGCCTCTTCTGGCTTTAAAGGATTTTCTTCCTGTTGTCATTAATAAACACTGACACTTAAGAGTTCCCATTTTCACTTAGGCTGGCACTAAGGTTTCTGTCCATTTCTGTATCACTTTAGGGCATTGACTGCAGTTTTTGATGATCAGGACTGTCATTGGGGGCTTGCTTTTTTTTCATGTTGGCTTTGGGTAAAGTTGGAATTTAACCTGTTCCTCTTGCTTCCCTTGCCAGTGTTACTGGTTTGTTCCTAGCCAGAGACCATCTGTGTAGTCCTCTCCTCCATCCTAATGTCRGATTTTTTCATATGAGGAGATACTGAGGTAAAAAAAAAAAAAGAAGATGGATTCTAATATTGAAAGCTATGAAGTGTTAGAGAGGCACAGTTCCTGTGCTGCTGGAATGCACAGACATGTACTCTGCACTCTCAGAGAGGGGAGATAATCTTTCTCAGTCTAATGAGAAGTTGGTAATAAAGGTTATTACTTGTGACAGCTTTGAAAATGTGAACCAGGACCACCCAGCCTGCAAAGTTTGCAATGAGGGATCTCAAAGTTATAACTGTTATGAACAGATTTCCTTCAAAAAATGGTCCCTTAGCAACTTGCAGTGATATCTCTCCCAGTTTTTTTGTGAAAGCTTCTGAAATAACACATCACATGGATAATGCAGTTCATTTGTCCCACACCATAATCCTGGAATATTGTTGTCCTGGGCTTCCCCATAGTGCCCTTATTGAAATTCCATTATAGATCCTCTGGCTTTATTTCCTAGGGCAGTCATATAAAGAGGTGATGACAGAARGTAATGGATAAGGTTGACTTTTTTTTACTGGGTGCTGCATCCTGACTGTTTTTCCTTACGAAGAGGAAGTGATAGGGAGCAAAGGAGAAGTTACATTAATGATCACAGTGTATTTCTTGACTCTAATAGGATTTTCTGGTGAAACCATTGCAGGCAATTGGCTGTGCTCCTGTTCCTGCTTCCCAAGCCAGTGCTTCCAAAGAAAAACTTACTCCTTGGAGTTCAGTAACTCCTGTCTTTGTTTGAGTCTTTTATGCATTAAGTCATTTTTATTGCTCATTGGTTCTGCCCAAGCTTGTGATGTAACCACTTCTTCCTTAAAGGACCTTGTAGGAACCATTTTAACTGGATCATGTTCCYTGAGCCACATCCCCAAGGACAGTGCCACAGAGCTCTTGACAGCAGAGGAGAAAAAGGGACCTTGCGTCTTGCCAAGAGGGAGACCCAGATGTTTGGAGTGTGAAATAAAATCCGTGGCCAAGCTGGGGAGTGAACCCAAAGTTACTTGGATAATTTCTGGATATTAAAGGCTGAAGTAGCAGGACTCCTTTAAAGCTACCCATTTAAAAGCAGTTTTGATTTTTCTGTTGGAATTGTGTAATAGGCAGCAATGTGAATATGGATGTTAAACTTGAAAGTTGTTGAACTTGTCTGGAAGGGAACTGAGTGCTACTTACTCCATGAAAAGTATGAAGTGCTTTGGTTTGGGTCAAAGCTGGCAATGCTCAGCAGAAAGGCAGACAGGAKCTGATGGCTGGTGTATCACACACATTTTTGGGGTTAAAACCAGATAATTGCTCTACTTAGAAACAATAATAAAACTGTCAGGTTTAAATCAGAGCCTGTGTRTCAGCTTCTGGGTGGAATGTGTTCAGTGATATTAGTTAATACAATACTGCAAGAGATTTTAAATGAAAAACAAAGATGTGCAGAAGAGATTTCTGCTGTGAGATTATCTAGCAGAGCCAGGTCCTTTGCTTTTTCCCACCTTAGCCATGWCAATTTGGTGATTTCTGCTCAGGCCTTAAATATTTGCAGTTTGCCTGAAGTAACTGATGTTATGGTATTCGAAATCTTCAAACTGAGTCAGTGGCATAATGAGAAATGAAATTGCATTGGAAAACTGCACAGTTGGCCAAGTTTGAATAAATAATACTGGCATTGCTTTTACACTGGGCTTTCACACTGATTCCATAGTCCTGGGAAGCAGGCAAGTTTCTCTCTGAAGGGACTTGGAAGGAGGAAATTTCTCGTGGAGTGAGCGGGCATCAGCTCACTGAAACTTTGCAGAAAAGGGGGTTTGGGTTTTCTCTGATTTGTTTCTTACTCAGGGTAAAACTGTCCTGCAGCTGTGTGAGCAAAACATGAAGCTGAAAATGTTCTGTCTCAAAATGCTGCTACAATTATATTTGGTGTGATCTGTTGCTGTTGCTCCTCAGACCCTCCCCTGGTACACCTTGTACATAAATGAGTGAGAAGTCAAGGATTGTGATTGCACTGAAGCTTTTTCATATTACCCAAATTAATTGTATAAGAGATGCATGAGTCTGATATTTTAGTTGTTCTTTTTACCTGTTAATTGGATTTCTGAACCCTGAAATTGTTCTGAACCTTCTTAAGCCTGGTGACTTAGCCCTGAGAAGGAAGGGATGTTCTGCATGTGAGGGGTAACACTGCAGGATTGTTGGAATGTCTTCTCCTTGTTGCAAAGAATCTGGTTTAGATTCTTCTTGCAAAAAGATTAAAATAGCTGTAAGTTGAGCAATGTTCTAGTTCTGCTTCCATATGCATTTTGTTCTTTTCCATCTATGCTGATCATGCCTTCAGTAGAGAATAAATTTAGCTCCTCTTTGCTCTTATTGTGAGTGGAGCTCCATGAGACAACAGAACCAGAATTGGATGTGACCCTTCCAATGGTGTGAGCATCAGGGATGCAGCTGAAATCAGAMAGTTTCTCCTCCASGAAAAGAAWACCTCTGCCTTTAAGAGCAAATTGAAAATTTTCCTACCRATGTTGAGGGYTTTTTAYTCACCCAGAAGTTAYCTGGAATAWAGCAAAATWATAATTAATATTGAAATAATCTTTYAAAGTGTAGGTCTTTTGCTCCCTSTGTTTCAGAGAATGATTCTGATAAATATCTTCAACCTTCCTCTGGTCTGGTAGCATTGTTTCTTTCCAGCTTCAATGGTTGTTTTTYACTCTGTGTTTAAATAATCAGGGGAATCTTAATAGTTAAGTTTCTCTCCTATCCCAGCTTCAGACGGAGGAAGGAATATGATTAGCCTGGTTGGAGCCAGGAAGGCAGGAATTTCACAGTTAATAACTTCTCCATTGTTTTTTTAAGGGCCCTTGATATTCTGTGATTGACAYAGAGGTTGTTTCCCTCTATCCCTTTGCCTTCAGGACACAGGAACCCCCAGTTGGGCAGAGGCTGGGGGAGCAGGGGGAGAAACTTGTTTATATATGTGACCAAAATAATTTGGGAGGTGAGAGGAAGTGTTTGTCCTGTGTTGGAACAGGGTGTTTGATGCTGTGTGGGGCTGCTCTAAAGAAAACACAATAAACCAGAGGGCAGCATTGTATGCATGGACTTAGCAAGGTCACAAATTCCCTAAATCTTTTTTAAATCTTTCTTTCTTTAGAACTCCAATGGCCTAAAATGCCTAAAATGGCATTTTAGGCCATTGGAGTTCTAAAGAAAGAAAATGCAGTTTGTAACATGATAAAGCAGTGAAGTTCAGACATTTATGTACTAATTTTATAYGAGAATAGAAGTGTACATCCAGTATTAAGAATTAGTAAGCAGCCATTATTAAGAATGTGCCAGTGATATATAATAATTTCAGAAGTAGCAATATTTGACTTTGGCACTGAATTCCTGCAGACAGAAGCATGGGCTTTTAGCTTTTATCCCTTGCAGCTCCCTAAACAGCTCCCAGCAGAGGCAGGCAGAACCTGAGCCTGGAGAGGGAGCAGTGTSCTGGTGTGATGGTCTCCATGCACCTTGGAGGTGATGGGTGGGCTCCTGGAGACCCTTGGCTTGCACACTGGGGACTTTGTGTGCACTTGGTGCCTGCTCAGCTCTTTTGGGTCACTTTTGGGGACCTGAGGAGCAGACTAACTGAACTGAATATGCCAAGTTGTATTTCCTGTGCAGAGCAGTGGTTAAAGGAGTCTGGAAGATGGAGTGAGCTGCAGTGTGTGGAGATTGCTGACTGCACAGCCAGCATGTGTCTAATCAGAGTTAATAAATCTGACTCAATGCAGGTATTGCCAGAGCTGATATGWCTCCTGGAGAGCCTCTCTGCACAGTTCTTCAGCTTCCAGGAGGCTTTATTAGTCTGGGCTCCATGCTGTGCACATGCAGAGCTGCCTCTGATCCAGCCCTGGAGCTAATCTGCTCGTGGCACTGGATGCTTGTGCATCATCCTGCCCGGTGCTCCGAATTCCCGGAATACTTTGCAGSTCTCATTAGCTGTAAAGCATCCAGTGCTGGATCCATTGCAGGCTGAGCAGCTGCATTCCCATCCAGCAGTCCCAGGTCAGRTAATGTGCACCAGATCTTGCCTGGCTCTGTCCCCAGATTGCTCCCTGCCCCTGGGTGTGCACACACGTCCTGGTGTGTGTGTGCACACCCAGGGCTGCTGTGCTCCCAGCCTGAGGGAACAGCCCAGTTCCAAGGGTTTCTTTTTGTGCTGCATCCCAGCTGGGATTCCCAGCCTGAGCAGTCCCAGGGATTTGGTTTGATAATGATGTTTTTTCTTTCAATTGTAATCTACTGTTCAGATTCACAGAGCTGACCTGTCATTCCGCCATGGTGTAGCCAGTTGCAGCTGCAAAACTGGCTTGGAMTGAAATTCAATTTCCAGGTAAATCCTGGTGTTATTTCTATTTTAAGTCACTAACTTCAAATCAGGAATATCTATATTTGTTGATAAAGTCCCAATGGAACAATGTCCACTGAACCATTTTACAAGATTCTGGCTCATTTTGTTTATGAACTTTTTGCAGCCTGTTTTTATTTCCCTGGTAYATGGCTTTACCATTTCCAAGATACCTGTTATAAAATCATAAGTAGTACTGAAATTAAAATTGCACAGCTGACAGGATTAAGATTTCTGCAGTAATGGGATGGTAAGAGGTCTAGGCAAGCAGGGGACATTTCTGTTCCTCTCCTGCCTCATTTGGTGTGGGAAGGGGCTGCAGCCCAGCAGATCCCAGGGTGTGCCCAGCCTGGCTCCTCTCCTGAGGCACAGCTCCATCCCTGTGCTGCCATTCCTCATGTTTGCTTCACCTTGCACTGGAAGTTCCCCTCTCTGTCCTAGAACTGACACTGATAGGTGAGGATAAACCTCAGTTCTTGTCAGATGATGTGYTGGGAACTCTTCCACTGCATTTCATCCGTGTTTGGCACTTCTTTGTCAAACCAGAGGAAACAGTGCTTATAAATGACCATTCAGAACATTTGGTCTTTTCATTAAATAATCTTTAAACACGTCTCTGTCTCTTTTTTTTTTTGGAATTTAAAAACATCCTGTCTGGTACTTTGATACTTCTGTATTGAGAACTTTCTTAATGGCCTTTCTCTCAAGCCCAGGAAGAGAAATAAGAGGTGTAATTGGGATTTTTTTTCCTAGGCTATTGGTGGCTTTCTGGCACATAATAAATATGAGCATGTTAAATGTATCCTACATCAAGTATATCCAGGTTTCTATGAGGTGATCTAGTCTTATATTTCAGTAAGTAGTGCAGTGGAAGTTATAATACAGGAGGTGATGTTCAACAGAAACAACCCCTGTTCATTCCCTGAGCTCCCCTGAGGATCAAACTATGAATAAAACGACTTTTGGCAGAAGTTTAAACTTGAAATAAATCTTGGGAAGTGGTGGAAGGTTTGGAGAGTGCCATAGCTTGAAACAAGACATGGACAGACAYTTGTCTTCAAGTGTTTGGTGCTACGTTAATTTGCTTTGTTATCAATTAATAACATAACCTGGTGTTAGAGCTGCAAGCTCTGGTTTGTGGCACAAACAAAGCTCACCTGGAGCTTCTGGAGGATGGGATCTGTGCAGCAGCACTTACCAGTAGTGCTGGGGGAGTTGGGAAATCAAGTTTACATAAGTTAAAGCAATGGCAGAATTTCATTGAGTTCTTGGCCTTGATACAAAAATTCAGTTTGCTTTCTGCTGCAGCGTAAAAGAATTTAATTTCTAACAATATCATATAAAAAATACTGAGTGCATTTAGACCCATACAAAATGTTTACTACTAGTGCAGAGCAGGTCACAGTGTGAGCTTTGCAAGGGTCCTTGGGTGGATGTTTCTTCATTTAATGTTTGGAATAAAATCAGTATGGAGGGAACTTCAGGTTGAGATATTAAAATGCTTAGGAGAGTTACAAAGGGCAGCTGAGAACTTGGGACTTTTGCTATCACAGGTAAGAAAGTGTTGGCCCATACAAATAAKAGGAAATAATTTAAGATACTCAACCTTCTGGATTAATTTGATAGTAAATTAGAGAAAAAACCCTTTATGTTAGGTTTTTCCCCCCTCTGGGTTTTTTGTATCACTGCAAGTTGTAAATGTTTGACTTGTCAGGTTGAAGCTTGCTAACCTGGAAATACAATTTCTTGTTACTACATCTATTTTCTTGTCTGCTTGTTGGTGTGAAACCTCMTGTTCTAGAAATTGAATCTGATTTTGATTAGTTTCTTTGGCTTAAAACAATGAGCATAAGCTCAGCAYTTGTGAAACTCCTTGCAAGTAAAGAATATTCTTAGAACATCTTCCTGGGATGTTTCTTTGAGATGAGTCAGATRACTTTGGGTTGACAGTGCATAATTATGTGGACATTGTGAGGTCTGAAATGGTAATCAGACACAGGAATAAACATTTGACACAATGTGTAATAGATGCATTTCACTGGCACTCCTGCATTTTGGATGATAAATAAGTTGATTTTGCTTGGTGTTTCTCTATGAGTAGTGGTGGCCTTGGTGAAGGAGGATGGATGAGGAGTGCTTAGCCCTGAATAAATCAGGTTTTTTGTTATACTTAATCCTGTTATTCTAGAAGATAAACATGATTAACCAAAGTAATGACTTTGATGAAGGCTAAGTAGCACATTGCCAGCAACCTTGAGTTAAATAAGATTGTTTACTTGGGTATAAAATTGTGAAATGTCAGGTGGGTGTAAGGGAATCCAGTTTCAAATCATCCCATGTATTTTCTCAAATGCAAAAYCAGCATCTCATATTCTTTAAAGGTTCATTTGCTGTTTTGTTCATTTATCTCAAAAATGTCACAGAGTAGTTGGTAAAAGCTGCAGGAAATAACTTCAGCAGATMCAAACCCTGGTTCTCATGTGGTGTGTGTAGTGCACAGTGCTCAGGCTCTGTGGGTTTGCAGACACAGCCTTTGATCTGTTCTAGGTGTCTGAAAGAGGAGTTAAAATTCCCTCTCCTCCATCTCCCCTTTATCTCACAAGACACATTCATATGGTGGCCATGTGAAAACTCTGCCATATGAAACCCCACAATGTTGGTTTGATCTCAGGAAGGCCTCTCAATTCCAAAAATTCTTGAATTCTGATAGTGAAATTACTCAGCGTGCAAGAAAACTGGAAAGCAGATATGGAGTGCTAAGAAAAAGTGGGTTTATAAAAGTTCCAGGTGTCTTTGGAGATCAAAACCTCCCAAAAAGAGATCTGCCATCAAAGTTAACCTGGAAGGTGGATTGGGAACAAAGGGGGCACAAAGACAGGCTCGTGTGTGAACTTACAGCACAGCTCAGCTTCTCCTTTATGCAGTGGGGTTGTTTGTCATTAGCTCAGGTCAACTCATTATACAAATGGCATTCATTAGTACTGCAAGAGCAGGTGACTCTTCATTGAAAAAGAATTGAGGAATTGTGTCTTAAAAGCAGAACTGCTTTTAGGTTTTCCAGGGCTGTCACACGTTTTATGGAGAGGAGGCTCCTGCTTTTTATAGTTACAGGGCTGGAGTAGCTTGGAATGGTTGTTTTCTAAAAACTGGCAAGTTGTCACCAGAGTACAACTCACGTAGTGAGTGAGTAAAGGGGACTAATGTATAAACACTAATCTGTTCTCTAAAATGTTCCTGGAAGAATCTCCAGGATTAATATTCTATTTCAAATCACCATGTAGTCATCTGCTTACCCATATGTTCATATTTTCTACAACAGTGCTCAGGTTTTCCAAGTGAAGTTTCAAGAAAATTCGTTTAAGAAAGAAATTATRTATACCACAGAAATAATGGCTAATCTGGGAGTAATCTTGGTTGGTCAAGTTACTGAATTTACTGTGCCTACATTTTTGGGAGGAGMATGAAAATCCAGATTCCTGCCAGTAGCTGTTGCTGAAGCAGAGTGAGCTCAGTGTATGGTTCTCAGTAGGCATTCAGAGAAAAATCAAAAAGTGATGTTTGAGTGCTCATCCAYATAAAAACTTGGTGGTGCCTGTCCCTTGACTCCCCCTTCATGGATGAGGGCAGGTGCTCTACAAATGGCCCACTTTGGCTCCTGTGTGACCAGAATACACAAGGCATCCAATGGCAAGCTCACAGCATGAGGTTCAGTGCAATGGGAGCTCCATGTGTTTATGCACAATAGAACAAACTCCTTCAACTGGAAGAGAAACTAATATATTTCTTTATTCTGATTGTCCCTGTTTAGGCGTCTGAACAAGAACAAATTGCAAGTTCTTCCCGAGCTGCTTTTCCAGAACACACAGAAGTTAACTAGGCTGTAAGTACAATGWGATTTCTTTTTCTGTGCTGTGTTTCTGTTTCATGTTCCTTATTGTGCAGATCCACATGTTTGTGTTTCGACTGTGGCGAGAGGTTTAATTTTTGTGATATTAAACTGCCAGTTAGTCAGGGGTTTTCAGGGGATGTGTGATGTTTGCTTGTGTGCAGCTGTAATTTGGTAGAGCATAAATATCAGAGGGAAGAGAAACCACAGAATTTTTGTGTTGCTCATACATTCACCAGGATGACGTCAAGGTGACTTATTTTGAACTCTCTCTGTAGAGCTCAGAAACCATGGGAAGTGTCAGGTTCAGGTCCTGCTTCAGGCTGCATGTCCACATGAGAGAGTGCATGTACTTATTTGAAAATAATAGCTATAAATTCTTTAGTTTGGAAAATGATCTTTTCAAGTAAGCCAAGCCTTTGCCACRTAGCCAGCAAAGTTGTGGCTGCAGCCTCATCAGGCAGGAAGAGGAGAAGGTATGGAGTGAGGTTAACAGTTTTTTTCCTTGAAATATAAAAACTGTGTTATAGAACTGTGTTTAGATGGCATCAAGGCCTATTTCAACAGCAAGAGAAGGATATAATGAACTTGACATTATTTGTTTTTGGTGGGAGGAGGGTGGTGTTAGAACAATAATTGGATGATTTACAAAATATGTTTTTTTAAAAAAGTGTATAAAAATAAGTTGGATGAGCAGGTGCCTGCATAGTTACTGTCAGAAAAAGAGTCACCTGCCTTTTTAAAGGAGTGGTCAAGAATTGTTTGAAATAATTTTCTGGATCCTGCCAAAATTAAACTTGTGATCCAGACTGGCCTTTTTGAAATTTCAAACTATTCTTTTAATGCTTGAGTTTGATTATTGAAGATCAGATACTCAGACTTGTGATTTGGTTAGTGAAATTGTGAAGTTATTACAGGGTGGCTGAAAAACTTCTCCATTCCTGTGGAGTTTTTATAGTTGTTTTAATACATCAATGTGCAACCAAACAAACCATTTAGACAGTAAATTTTTCTTCCCATGAAAATACAAACCACATGGTGATAGTGGAGATTAATTTTGGAATCAGATGACTTTAAAGAAGTAGGATCTTGGTTTATGTTTAAGAGGCAAGCTGAACACTGCTGTGCAATAAGTGCTATTGGTAGTTTGGAGACATTCTCAAACAAACTTTTGCTGTTGTCCAAACTTGTTCATGAAAAACTGTACAAGTCAATGCCATTATTCTGCAGTTGTAAAAAAAAAAAATAGAAAAAAATATAAGCTATAGCTGTCTTTTAGTCTTAAAATCTGCTTGGAAAAATCTTTGTTGGACTTGTTTTGCAAGCTTTGTCATGACTTCTGACTTCACTAGGATGCATTTCCTGAATGGATTTGCTTGAGCTGAACAATTTGGTTACATTTCCTAATGTTCTTTGCATGGTTTTGAAATTCTGCATCTTGAGACTCTGCTTGGGTGTGGAGTGTGAGCTGGGACACAGTTGCAGATACCTTTATGTGGTCTCTGGAAGGTGCCAGTTGTATTTATTTGTTAGAAGAGTTGCTTTGTGTAGATTGGTGTCTAAGGATATGATGATGCATTCAAGAGAGAAGCTTTTACAGCATTTACCTGGATCTCCACAAATTCCAGCTGAACATGTTGAAAATTGCTCTGTGAGTGGTCTCATTGTGCCTGGATGCCATGAGAGGAACTCTCAGGTAATTAGTGGTTTCAGTGGAATGCTGTGTGTGTTGATAACTCGTGTGCATCTGTGCTCAGGAGCCTGGCACACAGAACTGAAGGGAAAGCAGCTGAGGCTGTTCAGCACCACTGAGTGCATTTCTCAGTGGCTCCAGTAATCATCAATACATTATAGCCCTTAACAGCAAGGGCAGTGATTTTGCTTTTAGAATATAAAGATTGTAATAAAGTTACATAGAGTGGAATGATGAATCTGAATGCTGTGTTCTGTAATGCCTCCCAACGGAGGCTGTTGGAACATTTGTCTTTATGCACTGACATCTCACTCTTGCTTACTGTTGAACAGTGCCTTAGATAGATCACTTTAACTCTGTTTGTCAGAAGAAACTYGCTTTTTCTTTTGAAGATACAAGTGTTATATAAATAGAGTGTGTATTATAAGCAAATAAATCTCAGCTCAAGTGAAGTGCTGCAGTTCCAAGTGTAGTTTGGTTGCGTGTTTTTCTGTCATGGGGTAAGAATGAAAAATTTGCTTCCTCCTGGAATTTGTAAAAATACACCCACATGTGTATATGGTTGCTCTCTATTGTTTCATGTTACTGTCCTGGTTCCACTGCTGGTAGATTCAGAGCTGTTCTTTCTTGTTTCTGCTGTGACTTGTCAGAATGCAGCAGTGCCCCTCTCTCCCAGCTGCCTCAGTGCTGCAGTGGAGGGGCAGTGGTGCCTGCATTCCTCCTGCAGCTGCTCTGACACAGCCTCTCCAGAAGAAAGCAGAGCTGAGAAAGTGATGAAAGGGCATAAAAGCAGTGAAACAAAAATCAGTRAGACAGGCTGATGCAGGGGTGAGGTAGATTCTGTGGAATTTACGAGGAGTGAATTTAAATGAACGTTAAAAAGTGTAGATAATGCTGGTCTTAATTTTAATTTTCCATGGTATAGCTACAGTACTTCTGCTGCCATATTTTCCAGCTCTTGACTCTGAGTTACTCAGACATTACTCCATTAYTTTCTTCTCAATAATTATAATCCTCATGAAGTAGAAAGTCCAAAAATTGAGAATTGTGATCGTGTAAGCTTGCTGGAGCTCAAACAATGCAAAATTTTCAAGAACTAAATATTTTGGTGCAGTATGTCTGAACTGTAAGATTTGGGCTTATTCTTTGGAATGAGGAACTCCTAATCTTGTCCATGGAGGAAACAGAGATGAATGGTGTGATTCTGAAGCTGCCCTCTGCAGCAGGCATGCAGTGACTGTAACAGGCCTGGTTAATGAGGGCATGAGCTCAATTTTTGGTTAAGATAAAGCTTAATAGAAAGMTGACATTCTAAGTTTGGTAGCTCGATGAGAGTGTGAAAATTGAGCATATTTATATGAATAATATTTGTGGAGATGGAGTGACTGAGCTGCTGAAGCATGCAGGGGTTTTGTGTGCTGGAGGGTTTTGGGGAAGACCTGTAAATGTTTCAGGAGTAGTTAAAGGCTGAAAAAGCAACTGAGGGCTTTTCTCAGTGTTCTGTCAGCAAGGCTGAAACCTGGGATTTCATTGGGGGAACCAGCTTTGTTTCTGTGGGCTGGGATCAGCAGGACTGTTCAGCCCTGCTGCTGCTGGCAGGGTAGGACAGGGGTTCCTGTGGATGATATGCTGGAAGAGCTGTGGCACAAAGCTGGGGGTTCTGGTGCTGTTCATGTGCTCATGGTTTGGGGCAGCAGTGCTGCTGTCCCTGCTGGATTCCCTGTGTGTGTCACCAGCTCCTGCATGGTGCATTTCCACTGAGATCCACTTTCTGAAATGGAATTTGGAATGCTTCTCAGATTGTAACTGCATCCTTCACCYTCACTTCAACTCCAGGTACCTCTGGCTTTGTCCAAGCCTCTCCTAAATTCTGAGCTCCAGGATATCCTTGCATCTTTCACAGGGCTGGTTAGGCTTCCTTGTCACATCTGGTTGACATTAAAAGCAGGAATATTTATAGTGAAACAAACCTTAAATGGAATGTGAGGCGTCCCACAAAACGAGTTGCTCATAAGGCTTTGAGCCTTTTCTTCTAGAAAGGRTGGCTTTGAGACTCATGGGTTTTGTTTGCTTTGGTTTAGATAAGGGTTTTAAGTTTAAGTTGGTGAATGAGCCCTTGATTGGATTCTCTAGTGGAAATGTTTCTCATTGCTCTGTTGCCTTCACTGCCTAGGTTTTAAAGCTTCTGAACTGTTTTATCTGGGATAATTATCTAATAATTCAAAATGCAGGCACTTTTAATGACAAAGCTGAATCAAGGAAAAGACATTTTTAATGAATTGAGAAATAAAAGCATGAAAGATCTTTTTTTTTTAGTGGTTTCAGATACTTATTAATATCTATCCATAAAAGAATCAGGTATTTTAATGCAGGTGATGAAATGCACAGAAAAAGTATAATCAAATGAAACATGTAATGTAACAGTTATAAAACTAGGTTTTTATTCTAAGGCAGCTATTTTCTTATATCCAAAACAACTTGTGAAATTTATCTGCMAAGATTGTAATAAAAGATTTGTGCCTGCTGGAATCCTGTTTCCTTTTGTGCAAAGCTGGTGTATAAAATGATTGTAGTGCATCTGCTTTTCACTATAAAACAAGTATACTAAGGGTCCATGAAATACTTTTTTATCTTTGAAAACAAAAGGAGGAAACAAGCTCGTTTTTCCACAAACACCCTGTCATGTAAGAATATATTTGTTTCATTGTTGGAGCCTCTATACCTCAGGCTAGCTGCTAAGTAGTCATGGTAAAGCTCCTTTGTGTGTGTGAAAAAAAAACTCTTAGAAGGGCTCTAAACTTGAGTCTTGCAGTGAGAATTATTGCCTCTACCAAATTTATAGCCATGGACCTTTTGTTGGGTCTATTTRCTTTTAATGAACTGCCTTAGTTGTCACTTGGCTGAGCAAACCAGTTTGGAAGTGTAGATATTGAAATCTGGTACCAAAATACCAGGCCAGTGGAAGCATCCATTAGAYTCTGCAATGAATTTGTTTACTTTTTTGAGTTGTATCAGAATCTAGAGTTTATTCCCAAACTGAGTGTCTTTAGTGTGGGAGCAGGGCTCTGAGCTGGGACAATTTGGGTCCATGGCAGAGTGTGCCCAGTATCTTTGTTTCAATTTTCTAGTCATGGTGTCCCARTGTTTTATCACATTCATTTGTAGTTATTCCTAAAGTAGGCTCAAGTAGCACAATCGGTAGAATGGAGACATTGTAGASAAGTGATTTTTTTGTAATAAAATGGCATTTCCTCCCAGTGTCAGAACAGCCACTCTGTAAGGATCTGCTTGTTGAGGATTTGTAGCACTGTGAGATTTGTCAGAGCTGGATCAGTGGGATGCTTATTTCTTGTCTAGTGGAATATTTTGAAAGTTGATTGATAGATGGGTAAAATAGTGAGTAAGTACTTGCAGCACACAACACAAATTCTGTGAGTAGCCTTAAAAAGGGGCAATATTCAGGTTTAGCAGAATCACAGAAGGGCTGAGGTTGTGTGCTGGGCTGACCCTGGCAGGACACTGGTGCCCAAAGCTGCTCTGTCACTGCTCTTCCCAGCTGGGCAGGGAGRGAAAATRTAATGAAAGGCTTGTGGGGTGAGATAAGAGCAGGGAGAGATCCCTGACCAGTGACTGTCACAGGCAAAGCAGACCTGACTTGGGGATATTAACTCGACTGACACGGTAATCACAGCAGGACAGTGTTTTATTTTCAGAAATTGCTATTTGCCATCTCTTTCCTTGACTTGCCCACTTCCTTATGATATCAGTTTGTGTGCAGTGTGTGTATTTGAGTAAGTAGTTTCCTTGGATAATTCCTGTAGGARCAGCTGGAACTCTTTTAGTCAGTGCTTTACTGAAGAAGCTGCCCTGGTTAGACATAAAAGTGAAGGTGTTCTCACCTTCCCAGTGGGACACTGCTGAGCTGCAGGCAGGTGTTGGCCCAGGTGAGTCAGTGCCTCCTGCCTGGAGCTGGACAAGGGCAKCGTGTGTCAGATGATCCCAGTGTCTGCTTTGCTCCTGTGCAGCTCAGATGTTTATTGTAGCCTGGGGTTGTTGCACATGGCTGTGATTTGCCCAGCATTTGCTGCTGGAAGCCCTGTGAGAAGTGTCACTTGTAAACCCTCCCCTCCAGCCCCAGCTCAGAGCATCAGACTCCTGGTCAAATTCAGCCTCTTTCATCTCSTGGGTGTCATTAGAAGCTGTGCTTGGATCATAAATTTTCTTAGTGTCCTCTTTATTTCTCTGTTTGYTCTCTCTCTAGAAAGCTTGCTCTCCCAGACTGCTGCCTCAGAGCTCCATTATCATTTCCCATTAAAGCAGGATCCTGACAATTCAGTTGTTGCAGAGTTTGAGTTACGGTGTTGCCATGACAAAAGAGCATGGGCTTGTAACAGGGTGTTTTTGTGGTTTTATCCACATCCAATAATTGTAGTTTCACTGTGTATAGATCACAGCAGGTCTTTTCAGAAGACAGTAAATAATTACAGTAAGTGTTTGCTGGTCTCTGGGGTGCACTTCTGGCTTGGGAAAGATGTGCATTAGGTCAGGGGCTTGTGCTGCAGATAGCTGGATGACATTTACACCATTTATCAAGCTGAAGTCATTYTAGATCTTCTTTTGGGCTCTGCTTGTAAATAATAGATTTAACCTTTTTTTTTAAAATACAAGTGCTCACCAATTTTACTTAAAGAGTCAAAGGATCTTCTTCTGTCTAAATTAGTGAAGAAGAAAAATAAAAAATATGAAAGATTTTTTAACTTTTTATTTTGAGAGTAGAAAACAAAGGAAAACGTGTTGAAAAGCCAGAAGGCTTCCTCCTCAGTGCTGCTCTTTCCCCTGTGTGAAATTGGTTATTTGAAATGATAGTGTGCAGATGTCTTGTTTCCCCTCTTAAGGAATATAGACTGGGGAAGAARGGGTGTTTTTTGTGAAAATTGCTGCTGGGTTTTAGTGGCGTCTCCCTTCTAAGGAGGGCTCAACTGCCAACTTCTGTGATCAGGTCATCTTATTACAAAGCTATTTAAGGGAGTTTGTGGCAAAGGATTATACATTTCCAGAAGAAATGCCACACATGCAGATTAAGCATAAGTCTGCTTTGGAAAGGAGTAGTTTTACTCTGTTAGCTGAGTAACTACTGCCTTGCAGTTCCAGTGTTTTTTCCTTTGCTACTTGAAGGGTGACATCTTTTCATTGATATTCAGCTCAAGAAATCAGGAGGCTCCAAAGCAGTGGGATTCATTTGCCATATAATCATTTGATCATTATTTGGTAGCCTTAGCCATGCTGCTGGGTGTCAGGTTTCCTGAATGTTGGGGTTTTTAAAGCACTCTCAGATATATTCTAGTTTCAAATCACATGGCTTGAAGATAGCACATTGAAAATACTGTTAATGTACTGTAACTGGCTGCTCAAAGCAATCCTGGACTGCAAAATGCTAACACCAMCAGCAGCCTTGTGACCTTACTAAGTCCATCCACGATTTTGCATCAACAGAGCCCTTGTAAGCAGTTTCTGATGCTTCTTAAAATTTGCCTTATTCTTGGTATCAGGCAAGGAATACTGACAAATTCAGTGTGTGCTCACAATTGGGCATTAATTCCCAGCAGAGTTCATTCTTTTTGAGAATATCCTGGAGGTGCTGAGGGAAATGAGGCTTTTCTGAGTTTATGCAGAGTCTGCTGCTGCTTTGGGTGAGTCGCAGCCAGGGCAGCTGGGTGGGGGCTCCACCTGGAGAGGTCAGTCCCCACCTGGAGAGCTGCACACCTGGGCCCTGAGGGAGGCTGTGTGTGCTCTGCCAGCTCTCAAATRYGTCCTCATYAACTGCCTTCAGCTTCTGTCTTCAGAGTTGAAATGGGGGAAAAAAGTGACTCAGCTGCTGSTTCTGAGGGCTTTCACATGACTGAGCTGTTACGTCTCAAAACACAGCAGCTGTGGGTGGGCATCATTGCCTTGCTGTTTTCTTAGATTAGTCTTCAGAATTTGGGCTTTTTTTGCTTCTGTGAGCAGCAGTCCAAGTTCTGTAGCTCCCTGCAGTGCTGGGTTCTGTTCCTGGGGCTGRTTTGTGGTGCTGGCAGGGCCAGGGAGCTGCTGTGGCCCCTGCAGGGTGGGYTTGTGTGTGGCACTCCCGGGCTGCCTTCAGGCTCACACAGGATTGAGTGGCTGTGGAGGCTGCAGCTGCAGATGAATTAGCTTCTATCACAGGTATATTRTTACTGGGGGATTCTGACCTGATGGTTTATAGGCAGTTTCCTTTCCAGGAGCTGGATTACCCTGGTAGTCTGTGCAGCCCTGAGTTWGTCAGGGTCAGATTTACTGCAGTTGCTTTGTTAATGTGGGTTTTTTTTGGCCTTGCCATTAGAGCTGCTCAGCAATGTCAGCATATCACGGTGTACCTACACACAGAGTAGTGCTATTGGACATTGCTTTTCTTGTTTGAAAACTTCCTTTTAATCTGTTCTGATGTAGGAATGTTTTTTGCCTTTCCCCCTTCAGCTGTGCTCTGAAGGGAGCTGAAAAGTGTTTTCCTGAGTGTTCAGTGCTTCTGAGCTGCTGCAGTATTGTCCATGGTTAGAATGGGAAATTCACTTGTAAATTGTCATTACTGCAACTGGGAGACAATGCAGAGTGAATAAAACTCTCTTTTCTTCTTGGTGAACAGGAGACTCGAATACATTTGGCATTATTTTCACACTGAGGCAGTTCCCTCACACAAAGCAAATGTAGGAACAGATTGAACTGATGACCCCAAGTGCAGACATCTCATCTACGCAACAGGAAAAATATCATAATGATAATGTAAATATTTCTGCTGCTTTCCATAATAGACTGTCATCCCGAGGCCAAAGATGAGTTTACATTC
The DNA here is from genome assembly GCA_902810485.1 of Alauda arvensis. Classification (NCBI taxonomy): domain Eukaryota; kingdom Metazoa; phylum Chordata; class Aves; order Passeriformes; family Alaudidae; genus Alauda; species Alauda arvensis. The sequence continues at coordinate 1,224,198 of CADDXX010000127.1, read as the reverse complement.
ATTGTCTTGTAAAAGTCCTTTCAAATACTTTGGAAATATGTGGCAGATAATAAGAATTTCTTTTAGTGTGTGTGGATAATAGAAGTACGGGGCATGGTCATTGGTGTAGAGATACTAATGAGGGTTAAATTACAAATGCTGCACATGAAGTCTTGATTTTCATYGGTATCTTTAAAAAGAAAAGGCCATTTCCCATCAGCAGTTTGCTGGCTCCAGCCCCCCATGTTGTTTCAGGCAGCAGAACCCTGATTTACCTACAGAGGTTTTTTGTCAGTCAGAGTGCCCCACGGGTTCAGGGTTTGGTGGGTAACACAGTGCAAGGCCAAATASTTCCTTGCTTTAATTATCATTTGGTTTTCTTCTTGCAATCTGCAGTGTGTACAAGGGGAAGCTTAAGTCAGGCTTTCTGGAGCTTTTCCATGTGTTTCACAGGGGTAACAGCCCATGCCTGTTTAAAGTATTGCAGACACTTAAAGGTCTCAAAAATGAAAGCTGCTATTACTTTTAAATGCACTAGGTTTGCTTTTGAAATACAGCCATAAATGATCCAGGATTTCATTTTGATTCCAGTCCCTGCAGTTGGGAGAGCCATGGGATTGTAGCCTGGGGCATTTGTGTGCCTGTCAGAAGGGTCAGGAGCTGAACCAGGGGRTTTGATCTGGAGCCTGACACAGCTCCACCTCCCCAGTGCAGGCTGCGCTGTAAAACTTACAAGGGGAGAAAATATTCATGAAACAAAATTAAAATAACCCRTGCAAGTCATTAAATGTTACAGGGCTACAAGAATAGATTGGCAAGGGCGGGTTATCATCATCTTGCTCTCATGACTAAGGCAAGGATGTTGTACAAGGTGTGCCTTTGAACTGCTTGCATTTCTTGAAAACAAAAGGCTGTGGCACCATGTGTTCTACAAAGTCCATGAGCTGGTTTTTAATGTTTCCCTTATATAATACTTTGGAACTTAGTGAGATTATTCAAATATACAGTAATTGCCACTGCTGAATATTGAGGATTTTCTACAATGAAAATGCAAATACTATTGAGAAAATTGACTGAAGCATATTTGAAATTGAGTACCTGCCTTTTGCTTTGCTCTGGTAAGCTCCCTGATGGGCTGTTGCTAAAGATATCTATGAAATGTTTTCTTCAGGAAACAGCTGATATGAATTTACTCCATTCCTATTGATCTATGAAGGAATGTTAAGTTTAATGTTTTGAATGGTTTCTGTGCATGGTGCAATATCAGTGCTCAGTGAACTGTGAGGGGAAAAATGCTGACAAGAAAAGCATCCGATATGAAACCAAATATTATGCTTATACAGTTAGTTTCTTTTGTTGGGAGAATAATTTTGTATCCTACCACACAGCCACAGGAACAGAACTGTAAGTTCTGATACTCATCCCTGGCTCAGCCCTGCCTCCTGTCCTTTCTGGGAGTGAGGAGGGTRCACTGGGACATTCAGTCTCTGAGCCCCAATCTGATTTCTTTACAGCAAGCATAGGCACAAAGTGTCTTCAGAAGCATGGGATGGAATTTTTGCTTTTTTCACCTTGAGTTTGTTTGCCTTGCTCTGCTTTTTCCCAATGATTGCKTGATTAACCCCATACTTTACTAGGAGCAGAGCTGTTGGTGTCCTGTGCTAGGTTTTTGACTAGGTTTTTTCTGCAGAAGTGGCAGCCTTTCAAGTGTCTTGGTGTTACTTGATCCTGGAATTTGCTGGTCTGTAGGAGGTGTTTCACTTAAACCCTTCCCTTCCCTGGTGGTTGCTCCTGCTGTAAGCAGAGCTTGCCAAGGGCTGCACTGAAACCATCCTGGGATTGCAGTGAAGCCCCTAAATGYGTGTCCTTTGCTGGGTGTGTTGGAGGACACGCTGGCACATCCCTGTGTGAGTGAGAGCAGTCTCAGTGAGGCTGTTCTGTGTTTGCCCTGGCATGGGAAATGCTCCTCTGAGGTGCCAAGTGTCCCTTCCAGCAGCCCTTCCTCAGGCAGGAGCAGCTCACACTGACCCTGCTCAGGTGGGCTGCTCACTTTTGGCCTTCAAGGCAACATTCATGGAGTGTTCTGCTCAAGTGTAATTTTTGTGCATCAGTGATGGCAGGCTCCAGAGGCACCATGGCATTTTTTCCTGGCAGGACAGAAAACAAATTTCCCATGAGCCTGGGGAATGCAATGTGCCACTTGCCCCAGTTGGTGGTGAACTTCAAAGGAAAACAATGTTTCTTTTTACTGGCCTTGGGTTTTGCACTATTTTATCTTCAAAACTGGTATTTCAATTGCTTGAAGGGAATTATTTTTCTTTGCTGCTTGTTACTCTTTTCCTTTTTTTTTTTTCCCAAATGGCGTTGCTGGTTTTTAAAAATGAGGACCACCTCACTCTCTTGCAGCTGGAGCTTATTCCAACTCCTCTTTAATGAGGTAAACCCATTTCATTGTGTTTAAATAAGCACATGAACAAAGCCCAGTTGCTGGGCTGGCCTGTGGATAGCTGTGGTTACAACAGGCCATGTGTCGGGTGTCAAACTTGGCAAAGATATCTGCTGGAGTGTTTTTCACTTTGTACTTCAGGTTTGTAAATAAATACAATTTTATGGAAAGTGTAAATGATACACCTTTAAAAGTTGAGGCTTATTTATTACCAGTCTGTTTTTTTACCTCTCTTAATTCACTTGAGAGAGTCCTTCCTTTCTAAAGAATGAAATGAGAAGGGGAAAAGGATTCCCCTCTTCCTTTAGGGCACACTGAGCATACCATAAAACATGGAAAAGTGAGGGCTTACCACTCTGGCTTGTCTCTGTAGCCTTGCCCTGAAAATGAGAAAGGAGTTCAGTTAGCAGAGACTTKCTAAGGCATTTTGTGTGTGCCCCAGTGTTTGAGTGTCAGATGGGCAAGCAGAATGTCAGTGAGCTGCTCTTGGGGCTTCCAGCCTGGCCTCTCCCTATGGACAGTGCCCTGAAAGATTGACACAGTTAAAAACTGAGGGGAGGCAACTTTTATGTGTGAAAATTTCCAATATTCGTGAAGAAACCAGCTCTAGCARTTCCCAGTGAATATTGAGGAGCCAGAGGGCTGCTGGGGATGCTGCTGTGTTGAGCAGCCTGTGACAATGCTGCTGTGGAACTTTAAACTCCACTTTTTACATTATGCAATGCTTGGATACTTCACTGAGATTTTTTCTTAAGCAAATTTCCACAATTGACTTCATCTGCACAGGTTGGGGGTTTTGGTTGTAGAAATAGTCATTGGCTTGTCTTGGATCAGCAGTCCCTGGGTTGTTGGGAGTTTTTTCCCCCCACTAATGGGCCTGCTTTTTAAGGTTTTCATATTTAGTACTGTGGTGGTGAACCCATTTGTTTCTTTCTCCTGTAGGAGATTTTTCTGGTTTTCTTGCCAGAAATAGAAGAACATATATACAATGCAATATAAGAAAGAATGGAGCATATTAACCTCATCAACATTTCACTGGCTGTGTTGTGAGTGGGAAGTTGAACCATATGACCACAGAGGTCCCCTACAACCTGAAGTATTCTGTGGTTAAATCTGTTATTTACAGTATTTAATTCTAGGGGAAGCTTTTAGCTGGTTCAAGGCTTGGCAGATACTGTGGATGGGATACCAGACTGTGGAGTTTTTCTTTTTTTGTCCTTCTCCTATTCAGAATGGAAGATTAAATGTAGTAGACAGGATTTTTGTGGGTGCTGGAAGGTCCTGTGCCTAAGGAGGTGCAAGATTGTGCYCATCAGCAGGATGGTAGAGTATGAGATGTTGGTTTTCATCAYCCTGGAAATTCATCAGGAGCCAGAATTGATGAACTGCTGCTGAGGAAAGTAAATTTTAACTGTGCCCCACCCTAAACTGTGCAGTTTGAACCCACTTGTAASACTGACTTTGGTGTCCTTTTCAGAGGCAGGACATGCTTTGGTGTTCAGTGTTTTTGCATTTTGTCATCTTGCATCTYATTGTGGGAGGAACTTATTTACTTTATCCCTTCTGTAAATGTGTTTTGATTCTGCTTTGCTTAAACCCAGGCAAACCCAGGCAGTGAAAGCAGAGCTGATGTGGGAGGCTGTGGTGGGGTCATTGTGAGGCAGAGAGGTGTGCCCAGATCTTGTCTGAGAACACCGTGGATAAGGACCAAGGGAGTACAGCAGAGATGGCTCCTGCTCTTGGGGCTTTCCTTCCCAAGATCCTGTTTGAAGTGCMCTTGGCAGGGACATCCATGGATGGAGGATCCAGGCTTTCCTGCAGGAGGAGGAGTTTCAGGACTGCCTGCCCTGTGCTCACATCCAGTGRTAAAATCTGACAGAGGGGCACGTTGGGCTCAAGCTCCCATTATCTAAGAATGCAGCTTTTGAATTTAAATGTTATTARCTTAGTTTCAGGTTGCAGCTACAGAAAAAGGTTTGTTCTCTTTCTCATCTTAATCTGATGATCTTGATTTAATTTTAGAATTTATTTCCAAACAGTCTCTAAGGTAATGTTACTACAACATCAGCAATCTCTTTAAATTACAGAAAAATCCCAGCTATTTAAAAGAAAAGTGGTTCAAAGGAAATGTTGTCTTAATGTCCACTGGGTTATGCTGAATTTCAGGCATGTTTTCAGCTGCTGCACCACTGTGCCCATGTCACCAATGGGGTTTGTATGTGACAATTCAAATAGGCCCAAGCAATCATTTCAGGATTTTGAGACTTGTGGTAAAGCTCCAGCTAAGGAAAGTACAACACTATTGCTTGCATGATGATACTTCTTAAAAGTGGCTTCAGGAAGGCTCAACTTTACTCCTTTAATTAAGTTACTAAGTTACAAACTTTTACTTATATATGTAAATCAAAAGGTTTTTCTCAAGTAGTGGGTTTTATTTTTTCCAAAAAACCATTTTTGTGAGTTGTTCTGGCAGCCATCTGTATACAAAACATTAAAAAATCCAAAATCTAACATTTGTGTTATGCAGATTAATTAGAGTTTTTGGCTAGTTGGCCAAAGAAATTATTTATGCTKTGGAGCATGCCAGGGACAGGTAATATGTGAAGTAACTGTTAACTGTGTGGGTGAGACAAGTACTTCAGTTTTAGGAAGGTCAATTTTTGAAGAAAAAATGAGATATTTAAAATGTTTCTCTGCTTAAATATTATTTTTGTAATAAAAGACAAATTCAGTTCATGAGTTGATTAGAACCATGTAATATTATTTAGTGGTTCTTTGTTTTATTTTTTCACAGACTGAAGACAGACATCACCTCATAGCCCCGCATCTTAAATAATTCCAGATAGCATAATTATCTTTAATTACTTAATTGTTACATTATTTTCTACTTTGTTATTCTGAGGGGATTGCAAATAATTGAGTACACACTTTACCCAGCCACTTCTCATGAGCCCAGACATCCCATTGTTACCATGTGGTGATGATGCTTGTTGAAACTGGTACATTAAAGTATTGATTAACATTTCATAGGTTATACATTTKATAATTCCTAAGAGAAGATGTAGAAATTCCAGTTGATGTGCAKTGCTCTTATTCCTTTGAATTAGCCCAAGGCACCTGAGTACTTGAATGAAGGGATGGATGGATAATGTGGGGTTTTTTGCTTGTTGTCAACTATTGTCCCTTGCTAAAACACATTTAGAGACTTTTAATGGGACTTGTGGCTCTTTTTTGCAGAATTTTGTGTAGGTGTGAAAAAAATGGGTGTCATTTCTTTCACTAGTAGGAAATACTACAGGCCAAAAGAGTGACCCTTACACTGAGGAGCCAGAACTGGCATCTGCCAGCCTGGCAGAGGATTTTGTGGCAATTGCTCTATTCTGCTGTGGCACTTTGGGTTTTTCCAGGCTAATTGCTGGCCAGAGGAGCTGGGTGAGGATTCCTGATGCAGATTCCTGATGCTGCAGTGCCAGGATGAGTTGTCCCTGGGCTGGCACTGCCCATCTCCAGCAGCTCCACAGTGCTGGGATCTCTGCAAGCACACGCTGCTGAACTGCCTGAGAGCTRAACTGGCACCAAAGGCCATCCTCATAAACCCTGGGAAGAAATGCAGTCCTTTGGAACTTCTGCTGATTGTTGAAACAAACCCCACCCAACCAAAAAAACCCCTAAAGTCAGACAATTGGAAAAAAAAATTAAAAGTACAGTGCTGTCTTATGTTGTTGCCTTTACACAGCAGAGTTCATATTCTAAATATTCCCARTTACAGGGAGTCAGGAGAGCTGCTGGGGCTGAAATTCTGCATTGCTGGTGGTTCTGACTGTGTCTCTTTGCACTGAACTTCCTCAGGTGTGTGCAGAGTCCCTCAAAATCTGACATAGTTTGAACTGTGCTAGGGAATGACTTGGGGAAACAAAAATCCTGCTTGGAAAAACATTTCTTCAGTGACTATGAGCGGAGTAGGTGGACTGATTTTTTTTTTAAAGTCATGTTGGAAAATACAAATTATTTGGTGATAAGGCAAAAAAATTACCTGATAAGGGCAAGGAATCTTGGAATGTGTGAGCAAGGCTCAGTGTCCTGATTGGAATTTTCAGTTGTTGAATTAAGTGTATTATTTAAACAGCTCAGATTCTAGAGGATTGGATGGAGTTCTGAATTAAGCAACTTTGTGAGGTTTAGTTTACTGTTAGACAGCACTGGGGTTAGGAGCTGGTGATTTATTGTATTGTAGGTAGCCAAGCATCTTTGTGCTGGTTGTTCCACACACACACATACATTTTACTCACCCTCTGGGTGGGTACTTTTTCCATCCCTGCTCTTGCATATGTTGTGCTGCTGCTGAGTTGCTCTGGGAAACCATTTCTTGGTAAGGGGACTGTGTTTTGAGACAATGCAGTGCTCAATAAAAGCAGCATGTAATGCAACAGCCCAGATAATTACCAATGTGCATACTGTCATATATTCCATAAAAGTGTTACAAAAATGCTACTCTTTGCCTTTAGCTTGTTGTATCATTGGCATATTATATAAACAACCAGCTATTGAGATACTTGAGAAGTTTCAAGTGAAAGCTTTTGTAGAATTAAAAACTAGGTTTGGGTTTTAATGGGAATACTGGGAAAATCAGACACTATTTTTGCATTATCTGAAGTTATTACAGAACAAGTAAATTCTAAAAAGACTGCCTTGTGATCGTTCCTGTTCCTGAAGTACTGATGTTTTTGCAGCAGTTGTAAATCAGTGTTTAAAGAGTCTCTTGGTGTAGAGACAGGACACAAAGGGTTTAGCTGTGCCTTGCCTTGAAAAGCCATGGAATTTTTTTGGTTAMACACAATGAAATGGTGAAATCTGAGTGAGTGATCTGAGTAATTTTTGCTGCCATTTTCTTCAACACTTACATTGCCCAATTTTTGTGGCATAATAGAAGGACACAGATCAGAAACTGAGTTATGGTTCCTGAAAAATGGTTCTTGATATTAATAGAAAGGAATAAAATAAATTGGAGGCATTTTTATGTACCACTGAAGAGAATGTGTGATGGTGAGCCTGGAACAGCAGCCAGGCTGGAACAGAAACAAGCCTTGAGTTTATGAGCCACAGATAAATATTTAAAAATGCCGTTTCACTACGTGCAGAGTGTGATTTTTGCATTTAAGTTTGGTTTCCTTTTAAAGTGTGTCAGATAAGAGCACCTGCTACTGCTGCTGGAGGCAGGTCTGGGAGCCCAGCCCTGGCCAGAGCCTGTCCTGGCAGGGAGGAGGCAGAAAATGGTTTCAGTATGGGCTGGGCAGAGAGGCTGAGGTTGCTGAAATTCTCCAGTTTTGGAGAATTTCAGCAATGTCATGGGAAATGGCCACAGCCAGACTTGTGATTAGCAGCAGAGAGCAAATCCTCTGGGTCATTGCCAGGGTTCAGGAGGGCAAAACACTGCTGGGCTACCAAATTGTTGCCATACTTTGTTTAGAGAAGAAAAGGGAGGGGAAATATAAGTGGGGGGGGAAAAAAACCCAAACCAACCTAACAAAGAAGCAGATGATTTTTTTGGGTGTCAAATGTGCCATAATTTAGTGTTGCTGACATGTACATCCTGAGCAGTGCATGAGGACAGAGGAGGGCTGGAACAAGTGCATTCAAATTTTGAAGGTATTGAGGAAATCTGAAAAGTTATTAGCTACTCAGTTTTTTCCTTTGGATTAAAAGAATCTTCCCATAAATTGCACTGATTTTTTTTTTCTTTTCATAAAATTTACCTACATCAAGGGTATTTATGTATTACTGATCCCAAAATGACTTAMAGCTGATTTTTCTGCATCCTAAATRCAAAGARGTCATGTGGCATATTGAGGGAGTATGAAAAAGTATTTCACCTTTTTTTAAACTAATAACAAAAGTATATTCTGAGAGGACACTAATTAGAGCCAAAAGCAAAGCAGACAACTGAAAGTACTCTCAGGACACTAGAACTCATTGAAGTGTTTCTGGTGTGAGGCAAGCTGTTGTACATACCTGCTGTATTGGTCAGACCTGCTGAGTGTGATCTGGGAGAGCACTGGAGTAGGAGTTCCCTGCTTCTGGCACACTGCAGCTTTCCAAGTCAAACCTCTTTATTCATTCACCTCARGTAAGTAAACAGAGGTGTTTTGTTGTGCCCTGGTGTGGTTGCTCCCCAAACCACAGCTCTTGGGCCAGGCAGTGGAGGGAGGTTGTGCCACGGCTCCCTGGGACAGGGGCTGGCTGACCACAGGCAAAACCATTCATGTTGTCCTCAGCCCATTTCTCCTGTGCAGAACAGGCTGCAGGGTTGGTTCTACGGCCTGGTTCAGTGGGAACCCAGAGCCTGTGGGGTGAGGCTGGAGCTCCCTGCCCTGAATCTCAGTGGGGTGCTGGGTGCAGGACACCCCAGACTGGCTGGGTTCCTCCTGCCAGGAGCCCGTGTCCCCATGACCCTGGGGCTGCCCTGRCCCTCTCTGGTGCCTGTGGCTGTGCAGTGTCAGGCTGCCCAGGGCTGCTCCTCTGCATGTTCAGCAGAGGCAGGAGGAATTGACTGGGGTGGCAGAAGAAAACCCCAAGTCCTTTTACCTGGGTTAACCCTGCACTTCTCCAGCCTGGTTCCCTGATGACAGGAGTGGGCACTACAGCCAGGGCAGGGACAGTTTAAGGGCTCAAAGCTGATTATKCCAGACCTGGAAGGGACAGAAATGCTGATGAGCCTCTTTCCAAAGAGCCTGTGTGTCAGGCCTTACATAGTGCTCTGATTTATCTTCTGATCTTTTMTTTATTTCTGCTTCCCTCTCAATACTAATGGCATTTCCAGTTGGCATTTCTGATTTTTCATTTCCTTACACCTTTCAACCTTCAGTAAATACAACTCCACATTCTTTACTCGTGTGCAAGTTACAGAAAACTCACCCTAAAAGTGAGTCCCTACAATTTACGTGTCAGTAATTATATTTTGCTGTATTAATCTGATTGTTTGAATTAATCCCTCCAGCCTATTTCTGTAGTAAATGCAGAACACTTACAGGTTAGTGTTTCAAGAATAATACTGTAAATGAGCAGAGCTTTGCAGACTTCTGTGCCAAATGCTGTCTGGATGTAGAGTCCTTTCCCACACAGAGCTGTCCTTCCCCCACTCTGCAGTGGTGGGAATCAGAAGCACCACCCATGACTCATGGCATAGAGCTCAATATCTGCTGTGGAAGTTTGGAGTGGTGTCTGCCTTGGCCCCACATGTAAATRTGGGACTATTTGCTGACCAATTTAGAGTTTACATGGTGCATTTGGCTGGAGAACAACATTCTAATTCTTCATAGTGATAACACTGATGCATTTGGGTTGCCTGAAAAAACCAAACCTAGGGAAGGTGTAAGAAGTATCTATAAAGTATTCAGGGTGAATCAGTGTTGATTCAGATATATTTCATTGCAAGGTTAGGTTGAATGTCAGCAGTCAAGTAGGCTCTTGTTAGTGCTTGAGGTWGATGGGCTGTCTCTGAAAAAACATCCATTTCCTAAATGAGAATTCATTTACTAAGTCGCTAAACCAGGTGTAGAAGTAATAGCCAGGATTTTCCCAGAAATAAAGCTGAGGTGGCATCTTAGCATCTCTGGTTTGGCCTGAGACTTTGGGTTTTGGGTGTGTTCTATTCCTAAGGGATAAGTGGGATGGATAAGCAGCCAGTGCATGTCTGGTTTGTGCTGTCAGCASTGGCTCCAGCTGAGCACCCTGTTTGCACAGAGTGACATGCAGGGTCTGAAAGGTGCATCTGAGGAAATCTCAGCCTCTTAGCTCAGGGATTAAGAGGTCACCACAAGAACTTCTGGGCACATAATGCTGGAGTCAGAGGCTGAGGCAGTGCTCTGCTGTAGTGCTGGGTGTGTTCCAGTAAAACCAGTGACAAAGTATTACTGGTGCCCTTGGCAGGTTTGGGGATGGAGGGAGGAACAGGTATGAATTGTGGGACAGTGTTCAAAGGATAGAGAGCTAACAGAGCTACATGGAAACATATAGGAATTTCTCAAAGTTTTCAGCATTCTTWAAGCCAGATGAAAGCCTAAAAATGCCCAGATGTGTAGAAGAGATTTGCAGTGTGAATGCATGAATTCCATAATGATKGACACACTCAGGCACTGTGAAGAATGTTTTTAATTATGTTGTTTTCATGCAGTGCTGCGTGTGAAATGTTTTGATCTCACATAGGAAGAAGAGTTAGGTCTGTAACAACTGCCTGCATGGTGTGAGAGTGCTTTGCAGTGTGTCTCTGTGCCTGGAAAAACTGGCATCTTGTTCCCTGTCATCAGCTCAGGATGAGAAAAGGAAATGTACAACTGCTGAAAGTTGTGCAAAGAATCTGGTGAGGAATCTTCTGTCTTTGAAGATCTCCATATGTGAGGTATTCATGCATGTTTTGAAGATGACTTGGTTCTTGGGATTCCTGAAGGTATTAGGGAGGAATGAGTGTGGCAGGTTTGTGTTTGGCAACAGTTTAACAGCACAAACCAAATCACAAATGCATAAATAGGGTAAGTTATTGTCTCTGTCAAACTGAGCACAGCTAGAAGGCTCTGTCCAGCTGTGATCTGTGTGGTCTGGCTCCTGGCAGTCAACATCCTGCAAGTGTAGAAGTTAATGTTCCAGAAACTTATCTGCAAGGAGCTGTCTGAGCTCCTGATGGGCTAGGCTTGTGTTGTCAGAGATCAGATGGTGTTGTTCTGATAGCARACCATCCATCTTCTTCTTATTGGCTGCCTTGTTCAAGTGAGGCTGAATTTCCAGACTAATGTGCCTCCTAAGTGCTGAGAGTGCTGGGGTTCAGTTGTTGGAGGGAAAGGTGTGCTCAAGGAACTATTTGAAGTGACAATACATGGCTTGAAAATCATGAAAAGTTTCTAAAGGGAGAATGGGAAAGAGTAATGGAGTTCAGGGAGAGACTATAAATTGCACCTTTAATGGCACTCCATGCTGGGCTCAGAACTAGACCTATAGAAAACATACATGTACCTCTTAAAAAGAAGAAAAATCTGTTTTTGTTTCAATAGATCCTTTCTTGTCTGTAAGCACCTTGCTGTATTTGCAGTTGCATCCTGCAGGCCCTGCCCATTGCTCAGCTGTGAGCTGTCACTGTCCTCCAGCCTCCTCCTGCAGACCCTGCTGGTTTCTGGCAAACTGATTCYCAATAGTCACAATTTTTAATCAATTCTGGAAACATATAGGGCTGCATGGTGCAGTTCATGACCTCCTTCCATATCAAACTTGATAAAGGTAATTAATTTCCAATAGCAGTTGCTGCAGATCCCAGGAAATGTTTTGTTTGTGTGGCTTTGAGGATGTTCTCTGAGAACAGAAGCAGTGCATGGCAAAATGAGATTCCTCCCCTCTCCTGCAGGATAACAGTGTTAGAGGGAAAAAGGACATTAAAAAGAGAGGCCARGGTCAGCTTCCATTCTGAGGCTGGTGGAGCAGGGCTGTTGAGTGACCATGGGAAAAAAGCTCCACAATTGTGAGAGTGGGTGATTTTCACAGGGCAAATCAACCCCTTAGTCAGGGAATTGAATTCTTGTAAACAGGATGCACTAGATGTACTTTTTAGACACTAATGTATTTTAATACTTGTCTTCCAGCCTTGCCTTGATTGCCTTGGGGCTGATTCATTGCTGGGTTTTGCTTTGCACCTCACACCCTTATTTGGATTGCTGTGTAGGWTTTCTGTGCTTCTGAAATCAAGTCCCTGAGGGTGCCAGGTCAGAGCTGCTCTCCAAGGAACAGCCAGCAGAAAGGGGGAGAGATGGTGACAAGGGACAAACTGGGCTCTGTGTGTGGGTGGTATCTAAAAGCATTTGCCCACACTTTTATATCACAAGCTGCAAGTCAGTTGTGTGCATTTCCAGTGACTTTATTCTGAATTAAGGTGAGCTGGTAGACAAGCAGATTTAGAGCCTAAATGGTTCCTGGCTGCAGTGCTTCTGGTGAAGTTCTGCTGTTTTGCCACAAAACAGATGGAGCTTTACTAAGGTGTTTCATAAAAATCCTGGGGATGGCTTTGACAGACAAATCAGGAGGAGAATTTAGCACTCAGATGGCTCTAAGCTGTCCCAGGAAATTCTGAGCCGAATTCTCTCTCTCTCAGATGATTAAAAAAATCTCCTGAGAGTAGGGACTGTGAATGTTGGATTCAGAGAGAAGTCTGCTGCCTCTATAGTAATGAGACATTATTGAAGGTAGTGTTTGATTCACAGGGATGTTTTCTGAGTGATACTTGGGCCACAGGAAGAGAAACAGACTGTACTAATCCAGGTAGACATTCCTTGAGGAGTGAATTTGAATTTTTCTTTGGTGTTGAGCATTAACACCAACTAGGCTGGGCCTAGTGGTGGAGTGTGCTCATGGTTTTAGTCTTCTATTCAGACAAGCAGGAATTGTACTGCACAGCTTGGCCATTTCTGCTTTTCCTGAGCAAAGCCAAGGCGAGTTAAGATCCTCATTTCAAACTGTGGAAGCCTTTTGGCCACCTTTGCATAAAATTATTGAGTTTGTTAGTTCCTTGTAACTTTTGGTTTGCTGGTTTCTTTTCTTATTTGACTTCACAATAGCAAAGATTGTCTCACAAGCCTRTGTCCTGTGTCTCAGTAAATGTTGTGTGAAATTAGAGTTTTGGGAGCTCCTGGTGCTCTTTGTCCATCCCAGTGTGTTTGGTAATGAGGAGCTGTGTGGTGCTGTTGTGCATTGGGAAATGCTGTGAAGCACAACTGCTGTAGCAGATGAGAAAGCATTTGTCAGGAGGTGTCAAATCAGAGATAAATTAACTGGAAATACTGGTTAAAGTGTGGGGGGAAATCTCTGGGAGCACATGAGGGGTTTGGAGGTGAGTGACAGGGAGGAAGAGAGGTGGATCTTGTGAGGAAGCTCCCTTGCCTGGGTTGGGCTGTGGGGCTGAGCCCTTGCAGGAGTTCCTGGGGCCATTTCCACCTGAGTCATGGTTCCTGTTGGTGGTTGCAAAGTTTAGGGGTGGGATTTTACTCTGGAGTGGCACTTGGTGTGTTCCTTCAGCTCCACAAGCTGAGTATGGGCTGAGGTGTGATTTCAGTGGAGACTGACTGGAGGTGTCAGCATTCCTGCAGGTGTCAGCACTCCTGGAGTCCTGCAAGAGCATCAGACATGGATCCTTCCAAAATCATAAATACATGTGCATTTGTTTTAACAGGCTGATCAAAGCATTATCTTCTGTGGCTTTAGAAATTTAAATTGACTTCAGCATTTTTTAAAAAAACTGCAACACTAAAATGAATAATTACTTCTATACTGTTAGAAGTCTTAGAATATTGATCAATGGCTTAAATCTAACCTGCTTTTGGAAATGTTCTCCAGTGAAAATGGGAAAACATTTAGGTAATAAAAAAGTGCTGTTCTCCCATGGAGCCTGTTCTGCCTGTTAAGGTGTAAGCCATCAGAGTTTAGATCTTTCAGAAATACGAAATATATCTGTTCTCTCAGCTGGGTGGCTGAGTGTTACCTCTGCTATTGTGAGTGTTGTTCAGCCTAACTTTGACTTGGTTGTAATATTTATTTATTATTAGTTTTCTGATGTTAGTTTTTGATATGAAGTGTACATTGACTGTACCATAGAAATGCAAAATCACAGGTGTAATTTCCATCTCTCTTCTGGGTTAGGGAGTGTACAGATTTTACTTTGCTGCTTAATTWGTTAGTAATGTAAGGCCAGATAAACTGAATGTTTTCCTTTGCATACTTTATTGTAAATTTATTTTCCCTTGTCTATTTTATGAATTTTACAGACTATTTATAGATGTGTACCAAACAGATTCTATATACAAGTGTTGCTAGATTTGTCTGTTTTTTTTCCCCATTTATATTTTGAATTGCAATTTCATTTGATGGAAGGTGATCAGTGCATTTTTAGATACAGTCTGTATGTTAAAAATAACTCTCTTAGCTTGCTGCAAAAAGAGATTATGCAGAGAAATAGAAAAGTAAATATAAACTTAAAAAGGAGATGAGATTACATCTCTGACTTGTCTTAGGCATTTTAGGAGGAGGCCTGCTCATCAGCCTCACTTCAGAGTGGATTTTTGCTATTAGTGARCTGGTGATGCAGAAAGCTTCAGTCAGTCTTTAAATAGAAAAGAGTGTACAGCTGTTTGGGGCTTTTTCTCATCCTAAAAAGGCAGGCAGACTTTAAAGCCCAGTTCTGTAGCTTCTCCCTTTTACAGAATTATCAGAGAGAGAGATAAGGATGAGTTTTGTCCCTGCCCCTTATCAGTGACCCTCCCTCAGCTGATCTGTAAAGAGCTGACAGCCGATTTTCCTGCTGCCATTCAAAGGGGAAGTACYGAGACAAACGGGGTGAGTTGAGTACAGCCCCAAAGCCCTTCTGCAGGTGCCTSGGGCAGGGAATTCCTGCCTGTGCTGCTCCTGCCAGCCCAGCACAATGAGCTTGTCCTGCTCAGTGATGGGCAAACTCAGCTGTACAGAAARGCTGCTGCTGTTCCAAGGGGGTGTGAAACAGGGGAGCCCAGGGTGGTTCAGGTGGGGAAGGGGGTGAGTTAATGACCATTCCTCAGAAGTGAACAGGGATGCAGAGCCCTGTAATGTAAATATTCTGGATAGTTGCTTTTGGAAACCTATGTGTGTTTTTTCTTCTGGGCTTTTTAAAATCCAGTTAGCCAAATAACCCAAACAATTTTCTTGTATTTATTTAGGCAGGAAGCCAGCTGCTCAATTTGTCCATATTAACTATCTGAGAATTTAGAAGGATAAATATTCTGTGTAGTTTTCATTCTCTTGAAGTATAAAGTGTGTTAAAAACCTTCCCTGTAAACGTCCACCTTACTTTTGTCTGCAGATCAACAATTTCTAATTGAAAAACTGCCTCATTTCAGGACAATTAATTTAGCAGCTCACAGCAAATTAATGGTGATTGCACCCTTTGGACAAAAGGGTCTGATTAATCATAAGTATTTTGTGTGCAAAGATTCACAAGCTTCTGCTGCTTATAAAGTAGGGGAAAAAAAGTCAGTTTATTTTGCTGAATTATTTTTAAAAGCTTTTCATTTAGTGCATCTCCCTTTCCTGTTGAAAAGCTGCTGCTTCTGTCGCCTTTTGACTTCATAAAAGTTTCCCAACTGAAGTAGCAGTGTTTATTTGGAAGGTAAATGTTTATTTTTGTGCCTAAGGACAGGATGTGTTTGTGCCTCCTCTTCGCGCTGCRGAGGGGAGGAGGAAGAGAGAGCTCCCAAAGGCTGGCTTTGGTGTTTGGGAAGTCATCACAAGGTTCCAGCAGAACTGGTGAAAAGGGGGTGGCTGGGCCCACAAAGTCAGAGTTTATACTTTTGGCTGCCTAAGGACAGGTAAAAACTGCACTGTTGGATCCCAGGGGGCAGAAAATCCWCTGAGATGGGCAAAGCCCCAGAGCACAGGCACAGCAGAAATCCTGCTTAAACAGAGGRGATCACTGAACATAGACCTGGGATACTGGGGTGCAACAGATCTTAGCTCTCACAGATTTGTTAGTGAACAGAAAAGTAGTTGAGAGAAGTTTGCTGAAATAATAATTTTTAAGTGAAATTAAGCCTTTTGGCTTCAGTCTGGGTAATGAGTGCAAACCATCAGCAGTGTGGTTTGTCAGCAGGAGATGCTGTCACTAGCACAGCCACACCTCTCTCTGTGTGCCATGGGAGGCTGGTCCTGCTGCCCAGGTACCCAGGGGATGCCCAGGGCTGAGGGCTCTGCCCAGTCCTCCCTCCCYGAGCTGATTCAGAGCCGGGTGCTGCCAGGGGCAGACCTGGGGAGATGGCAGAGCCCTGCACAGAGCAGCTGACTGCAGGAGAGGATGAAGAGCAGGCACAGGAAGTGCTGCTTGGCTGCTTTGTTTCCCTGCAGCAGAGTCAGAAACTCGTGTGTGTGTATTTGATGGTTGGAAGTGTGAAGCTTCTTTGGGATCTTTAAAACTTGCATGTGCTGGTGATGTTTAGGCAAGCACAGTTCTGTCAGTGARTTTTGCAGTATAAGAGGATTTGGGAGATCACCATTCATTCCAGAATTTGATTTAATAAAGCAGCTGGTTCCTCTGGGATTTTATTTTTTCCTGTTTCCATTATTYGGGTTTTTTGGTGAGTGAAATTCCCTTTTCTGTTTGCTGTCCTGATGTGACACCCAGAGCTCTGCAGGCCCCATTAAGAAGATTGGGGTCTTTCTGTGTAACCTTMCAGGAGCTGAAATGGAAACCAGCCACTTGAGTTGATTGCATTCCATTTACATTTGTTGGTGGGTGATGTGACACCTGCAGCATTGATGTGTAAAACCTCCTTGGGTAAAGCACAAAGAACAATATCTGACTTCTCCAGCGAACTTTARTTATGTTGTCTCTTTATGTATGTATGGAGGCTGCATTTATTGACATTTTTTGCTTGCTCAGGGTGCTGTGTTGTTTCCAAAATCATGTCTGTGATATTTGACAGATCTGAATTCTAAAGCCAGATCTGTGTCACAAATAACACAGAACAAGTTTTTGCATTTCTAAATATTTATCAACATTTACATGAAACTACAGGTAGCTGTCTTTGTAGTCACAATTGTTAGAGGATTCAGTTCAATCAGTAATAATATCAGTTCTCAGATATACCAGAAGGTTTTGCAGAGTCAGTTCAACTGTAATGAAAAATCATCCTTTTGTATAAGTTACTTGTGAAATTCAGAATCTGGTAGTAATTCCAAGATGAAGTAGGTCAGGGGTGAGGGAAAGATGCCTTGAAAATGAGCTACTGAGCATCTGGCTCTAAATGGGAAATCAACTCTTGCATTTAGGAAATAGGTCAGGCTGGTTAAGAGGCCATCATCTGGATTCAGCCCTTGTTTGTAAATATATTTGTAATTCCATTGAAGACTAATTGTTGAGCAGTTGTTTTGGGTTTTTTTTTTTTCTTTTCACGCATAGAACCATTTGATAACACTTTGATCCTACTTTGGTCTTCTGTAGAATCTTTATTTAAACTTTTCTGAAAATGAGGAATTTGGTCTTAGTTCCTCTTGTGGGCAAGCCACAGTTTTTTTTTTTCTGTGCTGTTAGTGACCATTTAATTCCATGTGTCAGTCTTTAGATGAACACTAACTTTTTTCCAAGCAGTGAGAACTAGAAATCCACCCCAGGGTTTTKTAAGTTTGGATACACAGAAGGTGGTGCTTCCTTACCCCAGCAGGTTGGATAATGGCACTTTTCCCCCTGCAGGTGCAGTTCTGGCACCTGATGTGCAGCACAGGACTTGAATTTAAGAAATTGTTGTGTTTTAGGTTATTGCTGTGTTTTTAGCTATTGCTTGGCTGCTTGCTGTGAGAAGTGATAATCTGTGTGCCCTGCATGAGTGGCTTCAATAACTGCATTTTCTGTCCTCAGAGCACCATGAATGTCGTGCTGTCATTTGCTRTCTTGGAAATTTAAATTCTAACTGAATGAACAAAAACACACTTTGAGGTTTTTTCACTTCTGGTTATGTGTAGTAGAAAAGTAGAAAGCAATAAAAGGTATGGGAGAAAGAGATGCATGGAGATGGTTTGTTTCATTCCTATCCTTTTTGAAATTACAGTMATTTGCAAAAGGCTACTCTTAGTCATGAGAAATAGGAGCAGAAGTGGCTGATGGCTTCTGTTATACAATTGTTTTTGTAACCTTCTATTTGAATAAATAAAAAAATAGAAAAACAATACAAATCTAAACAATCTCCCTTAAACCCCGAATCCCAGAACAGAAAATCATCTCTACATCACTCTCTTCTAATGGAGCCATTTTCTGCATGGATCTTCTTGATGGTGTGTGACTTTTTAATCTTTCCTGTTGTAGTTGTGGATGCTGCACAGTGAAGTGCAGAAGGGAAGAACACTTGTAGAAATCTGTGCATTGGTTGGTCCTTTAAGTATACAATGCAAAAACTGGGGAATTAACTATGCTATGAGAAGAGTATCTATGGATTCCAAAGTTTTGTCTTTATTCTCCTCCCTTCTGAGAGAGTGATATAATTCTCTGTGAGTATTCTGAATGCTGATGGAGTTTTAAAATGAATGGAAAGTCAGTGTTTGTGACTATTTGCAAGTAAATCCTGAGAACACTGTGACCTTTGTGCATGTGGGCATTGGCAACTGCAAGTCCCCTTCAGCAATTAAGTTAAACCCAGCTACCTGAAGCTGTGCAAACCTGTTCAAACACAGTGACAGGGAGCTGCTGACAGGGGGGAGGTCTCTCTAAAACTCTGCATTTGTACATGGCTGATTTTCTGGCCAGGTATCACACACTCACAGAAAGGCACTGTCCAGAGGAGAAAATACACTGAGTGATTAAAAGGAGCAATGGTGCCTGTGTGTCTTAGGGGCAGGGCAGATTTGGAAGAAGAGCTTATCTCCCATGCAAATTTTGTGTCTGCTCTTCAAGACTCACCTCATTTGCAGTGACTTTCAGGAGAACTGCTTCTGATATTTGGCAACCAGTTTTTATTAATAAAAACAGATTAAAGGAATTTTTGAAACATGATATTACAAATTGCCTTGAAAGAAATAAAGATTGACTCCTTAACTTCTATCTACTGAAAAAAGTGAGGAATGGGGTATTTTGTGCTGTTTCTGAAGGAAACATGGTTACTCACATGTAGGCTTTTTAATGCTATTATTTAATAACAGCTACTGCAGAGAAATGGTCCTGTGAGGTTTCACTGGCAGCTGTGGGGATGGCTTTGGCATCACCAGGACKTGCCTGTAGCCATGATCCCTGACTTCCCTTGCTGATGCATTGCTGGATGGCACCTCAGAGGAACAGTGATTGTATCTGCATGTTTTCTTAGACTGAATTATTGAAGATTRAATGATTGCATTGGCATCATGGTTTTGCATCCAAGTTAGCAAAGCTGACAGACTCCTGTTAATGGAAAAGGAGCTGTAGTTAAATAAAAATACCCCAGCAACAAAACAAAAACACCCCCCACCAACAGACAGTGAATCTTTATGTTGTATGTACATTTAAAGTTAAGCTAATCAGGATTTACTTGTCAYAATTTTKAAGGGAAATGCTCAAGTTGAGAAGYAGGAGGCTGAAGGAATCCTGGGGGCTGTTGGTGGAGGCAGCACAGAGCTGTGCTCAGGGTTGATGTATGGTTCCATAATGTGCAGGAAACGTGTCGTTTCACTTGGTGCTGCAGGATCAGGGGCACAATCCATCTCACCCACTCTGGTGTGACRGATCAAATCACTGCCTGACAAGATCTGCTGCTTGGGAGCTCTGCAGAGATGAAATGAGGTCTAAATTCAAGGGCATGTGAGAATAATACTTTAGAAAAATACCTGGGGATGAGAATTAAATGTAGCAAAAGAAGCTAAAATGTTTAATTTTTGAAGGCGTATTTGCTGTGTATAGTTCAAGAAGTTAATGCTTTCCATACTCTGTGCTCACAAAAAGAAAAAGCAGAATGTGTTCTTAAGCAGTTCCTCGACAAGGGCTAGTCCCATTTCTGTCATTAACGAAGGATAATGTCTGGAGTGGCAAATGTCCAGGAAAAGCAATCCACTATAAAGGCATATTTACTTCAGTCAGAGAATTCGAGCTGTGGTTAAAGTATCAATATTAGCTTAAGAAAGTATTTGGCAGAGAGAGGGTCCAAAACAGCCCTGGTTACCTTACACTGTGTGTTSTGCTGTGGTGCCCTGCCCTGGCTGTCACAAACCACTCTGGAGCACAAGGACACATCTCAATCCCCTCACTGTGCCCAGCTCTGAGGAGGAGGGTGGGTGACAATAATTCCTGCAGGACCCTGGTGTTTGGTGGCTGTGTGGGATGCAGGGGGAGCTCAGGGCTCAGTGCTGCCCTGGAGGGGTCTGGGCCAGGAGGGACCCAGCTGGCAGGGCTGTTACAGCCATGGGTTACCTGTTCCTTCCTCAGATGGCACTGCCCAGTGAGGGTGTCACTCCTGGTGCAGCATCTCCCACTCTGGCTCTCTGTACCCTCCTCTGGGATGATGGTGGCTTTCCTGCCAATTCCAGSCTATGGCATCTGTGCATGAACTGTTCTCTGGGAGAATTCCTTCCCCWTTATTAGTGCTTGTGTAACCAGCTCTGAGCTATCAACACTCCTTCACACCCTYCCCCCATGCAGATATTTAAAAATAAAAATGAACTCAGTCTTGAAAGTGGGAAGCATGAGAACCTTTGTGGGTTATCCCAGCTAYGTGAATATATATGGGGCTAAGTATTGGTCAGATAGGAAACCTAATTTCAAATTGCTCCTTTGGGGATGTGATTCTGGAGGGGAACAGTGCTCTGCTTGATSCAGCTAGGGCATGYTCACTGTCAGCATTGCTCATTTGCTCTAGGTGTGTTTCAGGTTGTTTTAATGCTTTGCCCAGGTTTTGCCTGAGATATTCAGCTCTGAGGGTCTTTATGCAGCTTCTGTGGAGCTGCAGTGATTTGTGTTCAGAATCAAAACRTTTTCTGTCTTGTGCAGAAAGGGACTGTTCTGACACACCCTTCAGTATTTTCTAATTAGAACTTAATGAAATGCAGAAATTCTCCCTTGTAAACACATTATGTGGTCTGATGCAGCAACATGAGAGTAATTGGAAATGTGCTGTAACCTTTSAGGGGATGTGAGAGTGCCCTGTGTCCATTCTCAGGAGTTGATTCTGTGGTGAAAAGTCAAGAAAGGTTAATCTTTTCTTAAATGAGATTAAGGCTAGGGAGCAACATGATTCACATTCCAAATGGAATTAGCAATAAATGCATAAAATGCAATTTACTTGCTTTGACTGTGATGAAGATGATGGGAATTTTTTTTAAAGCAGCATCAGTGCAATTTTGGAACATAAGCTGATCCAGTAATACCTTGAGTAAAGTTAAAACCAGGAAAAACTGCTAATTAGATTGCATTTTGCATTAGTTAACAAAATTTTAATTTCTTTAGGGTGGTTTTTTT
>CADDXX010000127.1:1186476-1202721 GCA_902810485.1 Alauda arvensis | reverse complement strand
ACAATTGGTATTTAATGCATCTTCTCTGAGTGTAAGGGTCTTTATAGAAGTATTTCCTATCAATTAAAGGTGTTGGTATGAAACAAGTTCATCTTGGATATTTAAAAAGTTCAATTCTTGAATGGCTTGGTGTAAAGAGTGTTTCCATGATGGAAGAAGGGGGTATCTTGACCAATATCAAGACCAGCAGATTTCCCTTATACTTTCTCCTTTTCAGTGCCCAGATCTCTTCACAGTGCAGAGGGTTTGGGGTAACCCCATTAAGTTATGAATTTATCAAGTTCAGGATTTTATTTGCCTTTTTTGTTTTACCTCTCTTAAGATGAATTTAACAAGAGAATGCTCACTATTGCAGTGTTATCTTGACTTAATTCTTTTGTGTTAGATGGCTTTGGCATTTCTAGTCTCATCCTTCCAAAGTATTTTGAAAGATTTTGTGATAAACATCTTCTCTCAGAAACTGATAATAAAGGTCTGTTAAGAGTAGGAATTAAAAATGTCAATTTGTTTGAACAGCTTGTGTTGTTTCAGTACAAATTGTTTGGTGAGTACACAAGGCTCCAGTTCCATCTGAATGGCACTAAATTATGCTGAACTAATTATATTCTTGCTTTATGTAGCCTGACATTTAATTACAGAAATTAAATTCTCTGTGCACACCTCACCCCACGAGTGCATGACATGCAGCTCTCTTTCCTGTAGCTCTTTCACCTGCTTTATCTTCCCATCAACTTCTCATTTGCAACAAAAATGTATTTTTAGGAGAGCTTTTACCTGAGGTGTTGCCTTCAAGTTGCAGATCATAAGCCATGYAAGCAATTGGCACAGGTGCCATTTTGTAATTATTTTCAAAAGTGTGCATCAGTCTTAACTGATGGAGTTGAACCCTTTTCAATAAATTATGATTTGACCTTTTTTGTTCTCCATGGAAACCAGCCTTTTATTAATGCTACTGTTCTCCAGCAGCTTTTGTGATGTATCTGGATCTGTAAGCAGATATTAAAGGAGAAGAATTCCACACCAACACTCCCTTCCCCCCCCTAAAGAGCATCATTTAAATTRCATTTTCAATGAAAATTTGGGTGAAGCATGGGATGAAATGGTAAATGTGYCAGCTGACCCCTGTGGAAACAGGGACTGGGGTGGCAGAAGGGAGCAGTCAGTTCCCTTCTGCAGGTTTCCTCTTGGGAAACCTGGATTTGGCCCTGCAAGGAGCACTCCAAGGAGGAGCAGTATTCCAGGGTGTCCCTGCAGTGGGATTAGCACAGGGTACCACTGTATAAAATGCATTTGCATCTGCTCACAGCACGGGAAAGAAAAAAGTTAATTTCCTATAAATATATTAAAATACAAGTGGATCAGCAGAAGTCAAGTTTAAGCACTTAGAATATTTAATGTTGTGTTCAGGACAAATTTTGTCCTGTGGTAATCTCAGAAAATCAAAACTCAGTCTTTGTTATTATGTTGCAGTTTCCTTTGCAGTGTTAACTTTAAATGAAATATTGGAGCTAGAACTAAGCTGTGAGGTGTATCTGGAGATCACCATGGCCCACAATATCCCTGGCTCTACCTGGAGTAATTTTAAAATAGGATCATGATCTTGTCAGATAAATTTTTTCTGACCTCATAATTGGCTAGCTTTGCTTTTCTGGGTGATGCTTTGCACTTTAGAGATGCCTCAGACTCTGATGCAGACTTTAAACTGCCCTCATTTGCAATCATGCAGAAGAGATGATTTGGTTTTTTGGAGCAATATCTGGAGAAGTGTGAAACTGATGCTCCTGAGGAAATGGCTCTGTTCAGGATTTTCCCAAGGTGTCACTGCAGAGTGAAAGGAGGAACAAGGACTGAGCTGTTGGTCTGATCAACCAGCCTGAGTTTGTGGCAATTTGATTGCTTCATCTACAGAATCATCASCTTGATTTGGTTGTCAGTCAACACATCATTAGTATGAGATGCTCCAAAGCAGAGCTGGAGCTGCTGGAGAATATTGAAAACAGTACCTGCAATTTGGAGAACAGCTGAAGCATTTTAGTCCCCTTTCAGTGTTCTTTTCCTTCAGAGAAGTTTTCAACACACAATCTTATCTGTTCAAAAGCATTTTAGTTATGGTCATCTGAGACAAAATACCACAGCTGGGTTTTTTGGGGTTTTTTTTTTTTTGGTGTTTGGTTTGATTTTGGTTTTGTTTGTTTATTTACTTGGGTTTTTTAATGCTGCTGTAGAATTAACAGTTTTTCTTTTTCTCTGTGATTGTAAAAGAAAATGAAGTGTTCATTTAACATACTGCCTATTAAAAAAAATCTGTATCATGTCACTGAGTACTTTGTCCAAATGTAGTTTTTAAAAGACTGTACCACATTATGTCCAAATGTTGCTCTTTGGAGTGTACAAAATAGAGTGTTCAAGCTTTTTTTTGTAAATTGAAGATCTTTTACCTTTTTGGAAGGATTGTTGCATTCTCAGGAGTGAGAAGCCTGGAAAGTGCTTGTGTTAAAGTCTGTTGTGGTTGGGCTTTAGCAAGTTAGAGAATAACCTGAGACACAGAGGGGA
Organism: Alauda arvensis; assembly: GCA_902810485.1. NCBI lineage: Eukaryota > Metazoa > Chordata > Aves > Passeriformes > Alaudidae > Alauda > Alauda arvensis. Next base: position 1,200,168 of record CADDXX010000127.1, on the reverse strand, counting down.
CAGCAAAGCAGGGAGGATTCTGGGCATGGCAGGTTTAATTTGTAACGTGCAGTGATTGATTTCTCAGAGCACTCTCCTCTCCCTGAGCTGCTCCCTCCCAGGGCTGGCACAGCTGTGGGGAACACCAAGCCTTTTTCACTTTTTCCATTCAAGTTTGTGTAGCATTAACTGGGTGTGGAGCCCAGAGCATCAGGAGGTGCTGTGGGAGTGGGCAGGGGATGTGCAGAGGCAGGGGATGTGTTTGCCTGCTGTGCTGGGGGTGCCAGGGGGACCCCGAGGGCAGGATGAGGATGTGGGGTCAGAGCTGCTGGGAGTGCTGCTTGCATGGCTTGTACAGGGATTGGGGTAAATGGGGGAAAAGCTGGAAAGGGAGGATGGCAGTGGGTGTTCCTGAAGAGCTGGGCTGTAAATTCCAGCCTCATGGAAGGAGCACGTTTGGATATTGATGAATGTGAARTCACTGAGGTGATTGAAGCCTTCACAGCTCCCCTTGTGATGTCAGGGAGTCTTGTTTSCTGTGGCTGCTGAAATTCTGCAGAACAAAAACGTGCTGAGAGCAAGGAAAAGGGTTGAAATTGAGGTGGGAATTTTCAGACAGGTTTARTTGGAATTGCTCATGGTCTAAGCACAGTGTGTTTGCTGCCCTGAGCATTGCAGAGACTGCACAAGTCCTGCAGTGAGCTGTGTAAATCATAAATTGTGTGAACAGGGACAAACACTGAGTGCTTGCAGCTGCAAGTGTCTCACACCTGGGTCCTTACCATGCTCTGTTCCAGTACCAGGGACCAACTGGTGAATCYTTTTTTAGCCAAAAATAAATATATTTAAGCTGAAGTTTCATGTCTTTAGGGGTCATATTGCAAGGAAGACAATTCTTTTGTCTTCAGTTTGTTTTGTTATCTGTGTGCCTGTTGCTTGAAGAACACAGTATGGATTATCTTTTTAAGTTAAAGCAACTGGTAAATGATGACAGAAATATTGACTAGCAGAGAAATGGCATTTGTTTACCAAACTGCTTTGAATCTCCTTGAAGGGATTAAAAATTCCTGCAGTTTATGTAAAGTAAACAAACCCCAAACTCCTGTCCTCTTTCCTTACTGTTGTGTGGTCTTTTAATAAGGGACTTTTCTTTTTTTGGTGGCTCCAATTAGAAGGTTTTCTTGTGCTAAAGATTGATTAGGGGAATTCAGAAGAATAGAGCTCTCCAGTTCAAGTTACAAAATATACAAGGCTGCTCAGTAATTACATTTCCTGGAGCTGCTGCCTGTGCCTGGTGCAGAGCTTGGAGTGGAGTGGGAAGGACTCTTGAAAACCAGAATCTTGAAAATGTGGCAGTTCAGTGCCTTGAGAGGGGACTGGCAGAAAACTGAGTCTGTTGTAGAGATGCAATGGTTATACTTTGTTGTTTTAAGGAAAAAGTACCCAGACAGTTACARAACCTTAGTTTTGATTTGAAAGCATCATAACCTTTCTAYGTCAGAAAYGTCAATTAATGCTACAAGAATGAATGAAARATGCAAAAAGCTTCTCACCAGGGGGCTGTGGCACTCAAGAGAGATGATGRCATTATGGCAGAGCACTGACTTAGYTGACACAGCACAGGTYTGTGTGRTTATTRTAATGTAGGACATCACTTCTGTGCACAGAATATCCCAATCCTGAAGTTMATACTGAAGAAAGTTTTGTCAGGACATTGTGYTTTAAGCRTTTCCAGTGATTTAAAAAGAAGTTATTTTTGCAATATATGGGTTTTTTTTTCTTTGGGCCAGTTTCTCAATGAATTTTGTTAAAAATATGACAATATTATAGAACTGCATTAGTAGTGATGCTTCTTGAATTTGAAAAACAGGTTATTTAGATAGGTTCAGCTTGATAGAAATATTAGAATAATTTAAACACTAGGGGAAAATCCCAACTAAAGTTGCTTTGACTGAAAAAAAATTGCCTTTGACTGAAAAAAAAAATTGTCAGAAGGATTTTAAAGAAATCCCTAATGTATGTTATTATAACATCAAGAACTTGTAGGCCAAACATTTTGGCCCTAGAGCCTGACCTGGGGCTGATTTCAAGTGCTCACTATGATGAGGTGTGAATATCCAGCAGTGCCTGAGTGGCAGGGCAGGGACAGGGTCTGCAGGCACAAAATTGGTAACACTGGAGAGCAGGAGAGGCCAAGGGTGCTGAAGGAGAAAGGATGGAGAGAGGAATTACCCAGTGTGCAGGAGCACAGAAGTGAGGGACAGAGCCCTTGTGAGAGGCTCTGGCCAATGCTGAGTATTTGCTTCCCTTTTGAAATTTTAAATCAGCTCAGAAATTTGCAGTGGGATATGTCATCCTTTCCTTKTTCTTTTTGTCAGGAAATAATTTGTGTGAAGCAAATAATGTGGGCATTTTTGTGATTTGGGTTTGTGAATTGCATGTGAACATACATCACATTGGTTAAAAAATACACTGCAGGGCTCCCTATCTTCTTTCTTGCCACCACTCCAAGTCTTTTGCTTTTTCTTAAGAGCACTCAGACCACCAGCTAATTTAATTTGTTATCTTTCAAATATCCAATTTCCAAAGTATTTTTGTTGAATGCAACATGTATTTTTCTTCTTATTATACATTTCTATGGTTCCTTAAGTTTCAGAAATTTAAGAACACTGCACTGAATAAGGAAATCTAAGTTTAAATGAAGTTATAAAGAAATGTTAGCTGCAAAACCAAGCAGTGATACTTTTTGCTCAAGCAGATTTTACTTTGGATGGATAGAGTTGTGCTATTTTAAAACAAAGGTTTTAGCTTGMAAATGTTTGAAATATTTGATAACTGAAGGGAGTATCAAAATATGGGAATGGGTTTCAGAGGACATCTTTCTGTGCAGAAGAGAATACATGTTTCAGGCTGACTTTTTAAAAGCTCAGAGGATTCCAAGAGATAAAAAATTGGAAAAAAATTCAATCTTGTCTAAGAAATATCATTTCCCTAGAGACACCATTCAGTGGCTGAAAGCTTTGTGGTTTTATGGTGCCTGAGACCCTGAGGTGCTGTTTAARCACCTTTATTTMAATCTCTGGAAATCCCAAGCTCTCYAGTTCACCTGGATGYCACKTCACTAAACCCAAAGCTGCTGCAGCTCCTGGATATTTTATTGCTCATGCCAGGGGAGTTGTAGCCCAATAGGCAGAGACCAGTAGAGCACCACTTTTTAAGACCTGAGAGACTTGCCCAAAAATTGCTACATCCTCCTTGAGCTGGATGTGTCTTCAGTTACAGAAAGAACTGGAGTGAAAAGCCCAGTTGTATTTTACAAGCAGAAAAAGATGCTCAGAATCAATGACCATTCTCTTTATGGAGTCAGGTTACTCTGGTGGAAAACCACAGTGAGACCCATGTGGTCTCAAAGCAGAGATTTGCACTCCCCTTGCCCTGCTCTGTGTTGTGGCTAACCTTTAATAATTAAGAAGAAACATTAGCAATTAAAAAAAATCATTATATCAGGCTAAAATAAGAAAATCATTATATTAGGCTAAAATAAGAAAATCATTATATTAGGCTAAAATAAAACAAGAAAGAAATAACTTTAAAAAAAAAATCTAACTGGGGTTCAAGAGGAGGAAAAGGATCTCACTTCTCTCCCAGCTGAGCAAGTGAAGCCCCAGGGCATGAGATTGGTTTTAGCCATTGTGTGAGTGCAGGTAAATAAGTGTTGATAGAGAGTTGTAATGTTGAACATTTAATTATATTGTACTTCCCCATCCAACTGTTAAATGTTTGCCTCTGGGTGCTACAAATTTCTGTTCCTGTATGTATTTTGTAGCAGCCTTTTAGTGTACAAGATTGACATTTTTGTTTTTTGATCAAATGGAAGATGAAATTTATTTCTGAAGAAATCAGGGATTTAAAGAAGTCCTCTTTGGTTTAATCTCTTTATATCAGCACATCTCAGAGTGCCTTTTTTCTCAAGCAAGCAGGTGTTTTTGTTGAACTAGCTAACTGTAGATAGCAGTCCCACTGCAAATGTTAAGGCAAATCATTAAAAAAAATCCCCTTTCTGTTAAGTTCTTTCATGCTTCTGAGAGGCTCTTYCTGCTGGAAATATTGGAGCACTGATATACCCCAAGGGCCCCTGCTGTAGGCTTRCAGCTCCAAAGGTGAACATTAAAGTCCATTAGAACACTGAGGGTCACAAGGGYTTTCTCATGTGCTCTCTGTTTGCTTTGGATGCTCCTTTGAGGCTTTTGARTGTGAAGTGGTGGAAGAAAACATCCAAATCCCAATTTCAGGTTGTAGGAGGACAAACAGCAAGCTATGGGGGAGTTCCTTTGATGAATGCTCTCTGCCATGGATATAACTGTGACATTTTGGGGAAGTACTTTGTCCTTTGAAGCTGATTACCTCATTGTCTCTCTCTTTTCAATTTCTCTTCATTTTTATGTGCTATATACCAGTCATCAGTTTGTATTGTAGATTCTGGTTTTACTTTCATTACATGGCAACATGCTTTCTCCATTTATCTTGGTAAGCACAGTTCCAGACTCCTTAAAGAGAGGTTGCTCATGCAAAAACTATGCTGAAGTGCAAATCTGGACATATTCAGAGAGCTGTTGGATTCATTTTGCTCAAGCTTTCAATTGATTTTAAGGTATGAAAACCTGGGCTTTTRTCCAACTGGCCAGGCCTATTACACCATCTGCTTTTGCAGATATTGCACCTTTCTTTGGCTCTGCTGGTGATATATTTAAGGTATTCACAGATGCCGTGGTGAGAGGCACCATTGTGGATGTCAGCAGTGATGGGGCAGTGGGAAAGCTCAGACCTGCTGAGGTGTGATGTGACTGCCTGGCTTTTTAAAGCCAGTCCAAAAGAACAGGATGGGTAATTCCTGTTCAGGGTAAATGTGTCATTAGCACAGGGACTGAGGGAGAAAAATGAATTTCAGAGTTTGTGTCACGTTAGGTAAAATAATGCTGTTTTACAGAATCTCACTGTTTAGCATTGAGGGTGGGAGAATAAAATGTTTTATGCTAAACCTCAGAAAGTTTAGCCCCAAACTGGTACTGGTTCTTCATCTGGCTCTTTGTGGATTCTCACGTGAACAATTTCCTCTGATTTTGGGGCATGTCAGTGTCTCCTTGTTGGGCTTGCCACCTTAGAGCTTTGGATGTGGCCTGAGTGGCTCCAGTGCTGGCTCTGTGCCCACAGGYCCATATGTTCTGTGTGATTTCACAAGTTCCAGTGAATATCCTTCTCCCTGGTTTCTTTTTGCAGGCATCACAATCCCTTCCACAAAACAGCATCCACTGGCAAATGYTTTTTACATTTCAAGGAAAATCCATGGGCCTGTTGGATTCATGTGGTTACACCACCTTTTCTACCAGGGAGTTTGACACCTGGTAATAGAAAACTCCCTCCCAAACACAGCTCTGGTTTATTTGTGCATGAAACACTTGTGGAGTCACCCTGTGCAGAGCACAGATGGAAATCTGTGYGCCGTGGAAGGGAAGCTCAGAGATTAGATCCTTGAAATTTTGGGTCATTCTTTGAGCAGCAGGAGAAAGGTTTCCTGCAGGTTTATTTGATGGCTGACCAGCCTGTGCCAAAGGATGCAGTTCCCTGAGAGTTTGGCTCCATCTGAGAGAGAAACTGAGCATGGTGCAGGGAGAGTGGCTCCCAGCAAAAAAAGAAATGAGAGCAGCAGCTTCTCAGTCACTGCTTGCAGCAATTCTTGCCAATTGAATAAAGTACATTATAAGGAGAGAAATCATAGGGACATTCAAAAATGTTTAGGAAAAAAGTCGCCATATTGTCTATTTGAATCAATGTTTAACAAAATATCAGGTTATTCTGTTCTCTGAAGCTTTTAACTACGTGTTTTAAAAGGGAAAAAGCAGAAATACTTAGAGGTGCATGAAAGTGCAAATGCTGTTAGCCAAGCTTCAKGGAGGGATCAGCCCTAAGCCAAGGTGAAGCAAGAACATCAGTGAGCAGTCTGGATTGAAAAGAGTGATAGGTGGATGGCTGTGTAGAAACAAAAATGATTTATGTCAGTTTGAGCTGGATCACAGTAACAAATCTCACATCTATCAGGCAAATTGAGGCTCACTCTCCTGAGGTGAGTCTGTGCCTCTGTATTAAAYACAGAGTAATCAGGAGGAGGTCATGGTGAGCAATGCTTTSTTCATTTGCAGACTTTRACCCCAAATCTGTTGGTTTGTGCAKCTSCAGCTSCAGCTGCAATGCTGCACTATTGCATCTGCACTCAGGCATGACCTGCAGCCTTCCTGGAGTGCACAGTTCCAGCACCAGGCCCTGCACTTCAGGATCCTTCCCAAACATGATGAGCAGCTWTTGACTTTTTAAAAAAATTGTTTTCAGCAGAGAATATTTAGCAATGTGGAGAGCAGTGAGCTCAGATTACAGATAGCTCTGTAATGGCTGCTGTGAGTGGATGGACGGGCACTGAGAGGCCACTTGTGTCACATTTGGCAAAAGGGACCCTGTGAAATGGGCTCTATTTCACCAGCATTTTTTGCTCCAGGAAGGAATGTTGATAGACACTTCAGTATCACCACTTGCCCATGTTTTGACATTCCTATCAGCTCTGTGCCATTGCAGGGTTGTTTGCTTTCAAATGATGTTGCTTTTCTGAGGTTTTTCTCATCTACATGTACTTGTATTTCACTTATTTGGTTTGTGTAGGGATTTTTGGAGGATCTCAAAATGCACAGGCTTTGTTTACATYCAAACAAAATTACATTGCAAGACATTTAAGTCCTTTTCTAATTTTTCTTCTGACAAAGTTTTGCAGAATTATATATACCATATACAGGGGAATACCCATATTCCCCTGTATATGGGTATAATATGGGTGRTCACCATGCATTTCTTTGTGGCTGACATCACATTGCACAGATTTGGGCAAAATGCAATGTTCCAGATTGGAAATTTCTGAGATGCACAGTAATTTTTATTTGTGCACATTAATTCTTTTCCAGCTAAACTTCTGTAAACCCTTTAACAGTGAATTACTTCTAAGTTCCTTCAGTATTATGCATGTGAAATTATCATACTTCAACATTTACAAAAGCTTAAAAATTACTTCTGAAATAGGGAGATGTTAAAACTTTTTTGGGGGAGTGATTGATTAATTAGGAGCATCCATTGTTTTTCACATGTGCAGATTTCTTTGAATTTTAGTCTGTTCTCTCAACTTTGGGAAAAACAGATCTGCTAAATGAGTTTCAGAAACTGATTCCAGGCCTGATTTCTTCAAGCAAGGGATTGGTATGGGAGGAATGCTGTTATCCTGCATTCTGTGGCCTGGAAACCTCATGAGGATTACACAGTCAGAGGATGCTTTTTTTCCTTTTTTAAATATTTCTGCACTTCTCATTTGGCTTTGTGATTAATACTGGGAGAAGTTTGCTTGCAGATATTTATATATTCACTGGCACTTGATGCCTGATGCTCCTGGCTTGTTGTGTTTATGGCACATTCATGTAAACTCTCACAGCTCTGAACTCCTCTAGGATTTGTCTTGTTGATCCCAAGATCTGATGAKAACCAAGATGATTCTCACTAGAATAATCAGAATTTAAGGGGAATCTCTGGGAACTCTGGTTTATTTGCAGAAGTGGACAGGAAAGCATTACCCAGGTGGTGCCATTTTGCAAAGATTATTTATCAGAGAAAGGAGGATGGGTTTGTGTGTGAAGAGAAGCAGCTCTCAAAAATACAACCCTGAATGTAAGGCAGCCTTGTTTTAATTTCAGTGGTTGCAATAACAACCACRTAAGGAGCATAAAATAGGCAGTCTGTGCTGAGCAGGGAAAATTGTGGGGTGAGACCTCCATTTGTGTAATCAAAGCATGTAATAGAACTCAATTGTACACACATTTATACTTATGACAGCCTTAATTTTACATTCTATTTAAGAGGACCTCTGTATCTGAAAATGAGTAGCAGGCTCACCCAAAATGAAACAGCTTCAGAGRGGATGCTGTTTTGTAATGCATTCCCCAGCCAGCCTAATCAGAAGCCATAAATCAATAGGCAAATAGGACATGCCACTAATTAGTCAGTAGAAAATTCAACCAAAGTGTTTTTCAGCAGAGACCTGTGCCAAAACATCCCCCACTTGTTGAAGGCATCTTTTCAACTTCAGTGCATAAAAGACAGATCTGTTTGTTCAGGAGAAAATTTATGTAAATGGTATGAGATTTGTGTCTAACTGGAGTAAACCAACATATCACTAACTGAAATCAAATGTTTGTAAAAGTGTCTCTGGGATGAATCTAATCCTATCTGATTTCTATTAGCTGATTTGTTTTGCAATTTAATGACTGTCAAATTTGGCCCTAAGTGTCAGAATCCTGTTTAGCCAAATGTCATTGCCAAGGCAATCTAACCAGCAGTGCTCTTGGTAAATACAATTTGGCAGAAGGTTCATCAGTGCACGTTGTGGTTCCTGCAGCTCCAGTCTGTATTTCACACATGTGTGAATTCCTCAGTGTATGGTCCCTCTTATCAAATAAGCATATTTCAGTTYTGTGCTTGCCAAGTTATTTGGAAAATGGAAAGGCCCCCCTGAGTTGAGCTGTGCAGGATGGAGTCCCAGGTACCTGCTCCAGTTCTGTGTGTGAAAGCATGCAGAGGCTTTGTGGAGGGCAAATATGAATCTAATATTGAAAAAGCTACAAAATAAACATTCTTTTTCTTTCACAACTGTTGTTTAATTTAAATGGTGTTATTCTGTGGTATTCTGGTGTCTGTGCCCAGCTGTTAATTAGGACTTTTGACATGCAAGGCTGCAGGGGTGATCCCTGAAGGAAATATTTTCTGGTCTTTCACTTTCTAAACACAATTTATGTCTTCCCAGTTGAGATATTTGCATATAAACTGCTGTTCTGATGCACATTCTTGCTGAGTTGCTTCACAAGAAAGAATATGTGCAGTCTACATACAAAAACTGCTTCATATGATGAAAAAAATCTGTTGAATTAAAGAATTTTCTGGAAGGAACAAGCCTTAGGAGAAGCAGAAAGTTCTGTGAGATATGGGATTACTTTAGAGTATAATTTCCCCCTTTTTTCCCCCCAGTTTATTTTTTAAATTCAGATGCAAACATGTAATTTCTCTTTTAGCTGTGTGCTGGAGTGGTTTTGCCTTTGGAAAGAGTGGACATTTTATTTATACTTATCTCATGTTTGTGTGAGGTGACAGCACCGTGTGATATGAGAGAGCATCTGTGAAACACATTAGTGCCTGAATTTTATCTTTCCTGATGCTGAATGTCAGACACATCCCAGTGGAATGTGTGTAGGGCACTTAAGTCCTCCAACAATTCAGCTGTACCACAAAAAGGACAATTATTAAGACTCATTGGAGCCTGAAGCTTGTAAATCAAGTAATGTGGAGATTCAGTATTACAAATACATGGGAATCTTGCTCAAAATGCATTTAATCCTGTTGAAATGAACAAACAAAACCCCACTATAAAGCCTAACCAAAGAAACCCCCAAGAACTCCARCCTCAAATCCATGCCAGTGGACTGGATAGTTCTTCATTCCCCAGTGAAAACATATTTAAAAAAAAAAAAAAGAAGCAGAGACAATAGCTTAATCCTTCAGTAAGGAATGTGGATATTGCATTTTATTTCCATAAGATAAAACTTTTGGCAGAATGCAATGAAAATCGAACAGGAGTGGGGCACTCCAAAATCTGTGGTTTGTTAAAATAATGGCTTTTTAAAAAATGGGTGAATTGGGGGTTCTTCAGCTCTGGGAGGAAAAGACAGTGGTTCAGCAAAAGCCTCTTGATTTTCCATCAGCTCTTTCCCCYGATGTTGAAATTGGAGATTGTCTCCTGCCATGACTCAGCTGTGAGATTGTCACTCCATCACTGGGTCTGCTGSMTTGCTCTTGTTCCAAGGGCTGTTTRRRAGATGTGCAGTGTCACAGTGTGGGCACAGACACAATGCAGTGTGTGTCAGGTGTGTGTCAGTGTGTCCCAGGTGTGCCCTTGGAAATCCWGGCTGGCAGGGGGGGACAGATCCCAGGGAGTGCAGCCTCCCCCGTGCTGAGCAGTGCTGGGGTCTGTGCTGGCTAAAGTAAACAGCTTGTGCAGGATATGTAAAAAATTTGGAATCTCTGTGCTTGTTTTCCTACAAGAGAGGATTCTTTGTGGATTTCGTTGTCCTGCTTTTGATAAAATGATTCCTCAGTTTGTGTAATCATTGTGCAACTCAGGCTTTTGCAAAGGGGTTTTGTTTATTGTARGGAAGGAGACAGATGTTTTTTGTAAGAACTCTTTCTTTTTCCCAGTGCTTTATAACATAAAAACACCAAGTCTGGTACTTGGTGCTGTAATCCAGGACCAGTGGTGCTGTTTGTAACTCTGTGCTCTGGTTATTTCACCAGTTGTGTGAARTCTTCATTGAGGAAATACAGCAACACTCCCATGGCTGTGAGCAGTGCTCAGGCATTAACACAGTGCTCACAGAAACATCTCCAGTGAGTGCTGAGAAACATCTGCAGGATTTGGAGCTGCTGCTTTGGAAATGCTGCTGCATATTCATTCCTCCCTGCACACCTTGCACCCCTGTTGGTTGTGCTGCTGTAGGAGATGTGGCAATGCTGAATCCTGAGTGGCACAAATGAAGGAGGATGAATTACTGCAGCTGGGTTTAGAGAGAAAATGAATTGTTGCTTTTCATAAATGACTGTTTCAATATTTGGCATCAGTGTCTGAGGGAATGATGAAGGTGCAGTGCACCCCCAAAGAGCTGCTAGAGGCCTCCTGTTCCTCCATCACCGTGCCCGTTGCACCACGAGTTCTTAAATGTGCTCCTGGAACTGTCAGAGATGCTTTGGACAGGACAGAGATGCCTCCCAATCTAGTGAAATRATCTCTCTGCCTATTTTAGCAGTGGTATTTTGGGATGGATGGAGTTCCCCTAAGGGCTCAGTTGGGAGAGTTTGGCTCTYTTCAATTGCCATACTGCTCTTTTCAAGAGTGCCAGGAGCCAGTCATCCTGTCAGTGCCTTAATCAGAGTTTTGCATCTCTGTGCATCTGGGACACATTGGTTTGTTTGCAGTTCCTSTTCCAGGTGGTCAGGCAGGGAACCAGCTCCCTGTGATCACAAACCACACGTAGAGAAAGGGCTGCAAACGTTGAGTGTTTGTTCCCTGCATTCACAGCCACCACCAAGGGTGGTTAGAGGAGAAGACTATTTCTGGCACAACTAGGGTATAATTTGGAGGAATAAACTCTTGCTGTATGTTCTAGCCATTTTTTAAATGCAATTTGATGTTTCCCTTAAATATGCCATGAGATCTTTAGCTCTGGCAGGAGATGAATACTATATTCTTCTACACAACATCAGATACAGATGCATCCCCGGATGTGGGAACGCTCGGGTTTCCTCCCAAAAATCTCATTGCAAGCAAATGCACAGAGTAGGAAGTGAAAAATGTTTCCAGTGAAAGATTCCTGACATCTTTCTTGCTACTAATGCAAAAAAGAAATGATCTGTAATCACTGCATTTTGTGCTCATTATGTGGCAAACATTTAAGGCAGTGATGCTTAAGGTGACTTGGAGGGAATGGAAAAAAATCCCATATGTTATTGTGAAAAARCTCCAGCTCCTCCTGAGAACACAGCATTGAGAGGTGGGTTCTTTTTCCATTTACTCTCTCTTGCTTCACAAGGAGCCTGAGTTGTCCCACCCAGCATTCAGCACTCCATTTTTGCCTCCTGGAGTGTATCCTTCAGCTGAGAATTCAGTTACAGAATTTCCTATGCTGAGATACTCCCTTTAAAAGGGAATGTAAGAAAGGTTTGGACCTGAATCCTCCTGGAATGAAGTAACAGTTTCTTGGCTCGTAGGTTCTGAAATCAAATKGAAGGGCCAAACTTCTGAAATAAATTAAATTCACAGTCATGTCAAAACCTTTACTGGAATAAATTAAAGAGCAAATCTTATCTGAACTGCCAGTCTTTAAAATCTTTCYCAATGCTTATCTTCACTTTTCTACYGAGAAAACAGAGACCAGACTTTGGAGTTGTGGCTTTGCCAACATCTGTCTTCAAGGAGCATAGCACAGGTGTCTGTGKGGGATATTTTAAACAACAGAATTGTATGTTACTCACAGACTGCATTGCATTCAGTGGCTGCAGCTCCAGGTCTCTCCCATGGTCAAGGATCCTGTTGTCTTTCCTGTTTCCAGAGGGTTTCCATGAGTGCAGTGCTGAGGGTGCTGACTGCACTTTTCACTTTGGGTTACACTGAGACCTTTGAGATTCCCAGCATTAGGCAGGATCAGGGCTCTGAGCTCCATTCCCTCTCTGSGGGATATTATCTGTTGGGTGTTCTAAGTTGGTTTGGGGTTTTTTTTTGTTTTTATATGTTTTTTGGTTTCATCAAACCAGTGGTAGGACCAGTGAGGGTTGAATATTGCTTTTTTCCAGATTTACCTTGCCTTAACATGCTAAGAGCAAGAAAAGAAGAGAAAGTGTTTTCCAAATGTACTCCTGGATCATTTATAACGTGGGCCTGTGCTTTGGGGAAAGGTGAAACACTCTGGATCCATCCAGTGGGGTTCTGCTAACTAAAAAAAATCTCCATTTTCTGAGGGCCATATTGCCATGGTAGTCCAGGGAGCTTCTCCAGCAGGGACAGAAGAGGAATGCTGGAGAATAAAGAGCTCTGAGATGTCTGCTAGCACCAATTTCTGATACACATCATTCCTAGCAGCTGGAATGGGTTTTGTGGGGCCTTTTTTGCAGACTATTTCTCTGCTCTTTCTRTGTCCTTCCTGCTTTTTCTTAATGTTCTCTTCATTTTCCCTCTGTAGATTGCAAGTGCACTGAAAGTTAGAATTGACTTTTCAAAACTGCTATTTTTGAGCATAAAATTCGGGAAAAGAAATGTGTGTTTTCTCCATGTCCTCAATGTTTTTGCAGGGGGCAAAAATGACATTGTTATATGGAAGAATGGGGAGGCAAACAGCACATGAGGAAATGCAGCAGCTGAGAATCACAGCCCAACTGAGGCTGGCAGGGAGATCCCATCCAACCTGCCTCAAGTTGTGTCCAAACAGATCATGAGCATCTCCAAGGATGGAATTCCATCACCTGGGCAACTTTATTTATAAAACACCTCCTGCATCTGTTTGTTGTTGCAGACAGCAGGTTTTGCTGGTTTGTTTAGGACAGCAAAAAGAGTAGACCAGAGTTTTTGGCAGCTTTATTGAAATACAGCCTAGTACAAATTCTGTCCCYTTTAAATGAACTAATTACAATGAACACAGATGTTTGTATTTATCTGGAGATGAAAGCTTGATGCAACACATTCTTAGTCCAAAATTAATTGAGTTAAATGTTTGAATATTGATGAAAGTATAGCTCTACGCAGCTTTAAAAACTATATTAAAAAGAAAAGTTGCATGAATCATAGAGATGTTTGGGTTTGAAGGGTCCTTAAAGGTTTTCTAGTTCAACCTCTTTGCAATGGACAGGGATGCAACTCAAAAGAACAAGTTGCTCAGGGGTCCATCCAACTTGGCCTCGATGTGAAGCATGAATAAATAAATAAATAAAAATTAGTTAGCAGTATTTATTTTTGAAGTTAACAAGTTAATATTAAAGTTTAAGTGTTAAAGTTAGTATAAATATTTTGAATTATTTCTTCCATCTGAGTTT